>PVKH010012174.1:0-17400 GCA_004027955.1 Chaetophractus vellerosus | reverse complement strand
TCTATCCTGTTTTCTTTCTTTTATTAACTTTTTTCTTTTTGTCTTTTCTTTTCTCTTTCCCTCTCTCCTCATCATTCTGGCCTTTTAATTCCTTCTATATATTTTTCTCTATTTGGTTTCCCATTTCATTGTTGGTACTCCACTTTTTTATTCTGATTACTCCACACTGCTTACATGAGTTAAATACTCATTTTCCAAGGTCTTATATGGTTCCTCTTCTAACTTTTACTATTATTATTACTATTGTCCTTTTTTTTTCCTTACCTATTTCACTTTCTCTGGCCCTAATCTTGTTCCTTCAAGGGAACATAGACAACAGCAAGGAAATAGAATAAGAGGAACAAAGTGTCAAAGAGAAAACTTAACACATACCAAAAAACAGCAACTAATTAAAACCCTAGAGTAGAGAGAGAAGCTAATCAGCTGAATAAACTCAACAAAATAAAAAGGTGACCAGACAGCAACAAAAAATTACAAACCATACTAAGAAACAGAAAGACGTGGTCCAGTCCAATGAACAAACTAAAAACCAGGAAAAGATGCAGAATATCGAACAACTAATCAAAGCAAACCAAACAAATACCATAGACCAACTTAATGAAGTGAAGGAAGAGATTAAGGATAATAAGAAGACACTGAGAGAACATGTTGAAGAAATTGTAAACACACATAGAAAGATAAAGGATATGATGGTGATGAATGGCACAATCCAAGAAATCAAAAAGATGCTGGATTCACATAACAGCAGATTTGAACAGGCAGAAGAAAGAATTAGTGATATGGAAGACATACATCTGAAATCAAACAGATAGTAGAACAAATAGATAAAGAGATAGAAAAAATCCAGCAGGGATTTAGGGATTTGAACAGCAACACAAAAAGCACAAACATACACATTGTAGGAACCCCAGAGGGATAAGAGAAGGGAAAGGAGACAAAAGGAATGTTGGAGGAAATAATGGCTGAAAACTTCCCAACCCTATTGAGGGAGATGTACGTATATATCCACAAAGTGCAGCACTTCCCAGACAGTATAAATTCCAACAGGACTACTCTAAGACATATACTTGTCAAACTGTCTAATGCACAAGACAAAGAGAAAATACTGAAAGCAGCAATAGAAAAGAGAACCATCACATATAAGAGAAGCTCAATAAGATTAAGTGCTGATTTCTCATCTAAAACCATGGAAGCAAGAATGCAGTGGTATGACATAGTTAAGGTACTGAAAGAAAAAAACTTCTGCCAAAAGTTCTCTATCCAGCAAAGCTGGCATTCAAAAATGATGGAGAGGACAAAATATTCACAGATAAACAGAAATTAAAAGAGTATGCCAACCAGAAACCTGCCCTTCAAGAAATACTAAAGGGACTTCTGCAGGTTTAAAGGAAAAAATAGGAGAGAGAGAGTTGGGGGAGAGTGTAAGAACATCTAAAAAGATGAAAAGAGAAATAAAAACAACATATGACATACATAAACCCAAAGAAAATATGCTGATGTAAATAATTCCTTGAAAGTAATAACAGTGAATGTTAATGTATTAAATTCACCAGACAAGAGACACAGATTAGTGGAATGGAAAAGGAAATATGACCCATTTATATGTTGTCTACAAGAAACCCACCATCCATCAGCTATATGGGATCAAAGCTTCCTCTCAATTAGAGGTGGAGTGGATATTACCATCCCAGAATCCTCAGGATTGGGGAATGAACTATGGATTAGAGTGGACTAACTGGTATTCTACAATAGACTTGTTATGATTCTAGCAATGGGAGAAATTATATCATTGATGTGGAGGCAGTGGTCACTAGAGGCTCTGGGGGGAGGGGAAGGGGAAGGGAAAGACAGTTGTAATGCAGAGGCTTTTTTGGAACTTGGTAATCATCCTGAATGACATTGAATGATAGATATATGCTGTATTAGTCAGCCAAAGGGGTGCCTTTTGAAATATACCAAAATTGGTCAGTCTATAAAGGGTATTTATTTGGGGTAGAAGCTTACAGTTACTAGGCCACAAAGCATAAATTTCTTCCCTCACCAAAGTCCACGTGTTGGAGCAAGACAGCTGCCGATGTCTGCAAGGGCTCAGGCCTTTGGGTTCCTTTGTTCCTGGGGTCTGTGTTTCTCTCCGGGCTTAGCTTCTGCTTCCTCCACAAGGTCAGCTGTAGACCATGAGGCTTTCTATGCTTTGCGTCCCTCCACAAGGCCAGCTGTACTATCAGGCGAACAGCTCACTCCAACATCAGAACTGCTTCTCCAATCTGCTTCTCTCATCACTGCTGCCTTTTGTCTAGCCTTTTATACTTGAGACCATGCCCACTGAGGGGCGGGGCTCAACATCCCACTGACGTGGCAGCTAACGCCCTAATCATAACTTAATCGTGCCCAAATGAACAGATCAGTTTACAAGCATAATCCAATTTATATTTTTGGAATTCATAATTAAATAAAACTGTCAAGCCATTACATATGCCACTATATATCTTCCCATAGCCTGAAGAATTGTGTGGGAGAGAGTGTAAACTACAATGCCCCAGGATGCATTTATCAATTGCAATGAATGTGCCACACTAATGAAGGATGTTGCTTATGTGGGAGGTTGTGGGAGGTGTGGGGAGTGGTGCATACAGGAATCCCTATAATTTTTATATAACATTTGTGTAATCTAAGTATCTTTTAAAAAATTAAAAAATATATTTTAAAAAAATTCCAATCTAGATGTTGATGAAGACTATAGTATTAAATTACTGTTTTCATTTAATATATTTAGATTATGAACAGAGAGGGACCTGTCTCTGAGAAATCAGTTTCTTTAAAAGGGCTTCCTGAAAAGGAGGATACTGGGGTCTGGGATCACTTCACATACAGGGTTTTTTGTCTTGGAGAACTCAGAAGAAACAATGAGATCCTCAGAAAAATCTGGGAGGAACAGAGGAACTGAGAACCCAGTCATAGTGATATTTCAATGAAAAGAGTTCTGAGACAGAGGCAGTCCTGGGGAAGTCACAGACAGATTCAGTGGCAATCTCCCAGCTCTTGCCTACCCCTACCTCCTTTTCTAATGTGCCCAGTCTGTTTCCATTCCTCAGCCTGAGGGGAGAGGCAAGGTTTAATCAAAAAAGCTCAACCATACCTTACACCCAGAAACCAGGAAAAAAGCAACCCTAGATGCTTATCAGGGCAGGATTGAATATATCCCCCACCCTGGTTTGAATAAATAACCCACATTTGACAACACAGATTGGGCTTTCCTTGAAATCTCTGGATAGTCCTCTTTCCCCAATGCATGGTAACATATAGATTCCCTTGGGTGAAGGACTGGGAGAATTATTACCATTTATATTTACCATGGAGTGGCAGGGTCCTTTCTTCTGTGGATGTAGACACTCCTTTAGTCAGGAGGTTCTGAGTCTGAGATTTGGCTCAGGTCTGGAAACTGGATAAGGTATAGTTACATTTTATAGGAGTAGGTACCCTCAGCCTTAGTCCTTATCCTCCTCCTCCTCTTTCTATTTTTTTTTAAATTATTGATGTAATTTTTTTCAAAAAGATTTATTTTTTATTTATTACATCCCCCCCCCTTTCTGCTTGCTCTTGCTGTGTGTCCATTCTTGTGTTCCTCTCTGTCCGCTTTGTCTCCCCCCGTTGCGGCGACGCGCCGAGACTGGTCACCGCGCAGGCGGCTTTGCCCCGCTTGTGGGCGGCTTCTGCTTCCATTCATTGCTGGCTCCACTTCAGTTCGTGGGTGGCTGGCTGCGCCCCATTCACAGGCCACCTGCCCTGCCCGTGGCGGCTTTGCCCTGTCCGTGGCAGCTTTTTGCCCTGCCCATGGCAGCTCTGCCCTGCCCACGGCGGCTCTGCCCGCCCATGGTGGCTTGCCCTTCTCAAGGTGGTCTGCCTGCTAGGAGAGGTCCCCGGGAACCAAACCTAGGGCCTCCCATGTGGTATACTGGCGCCCTATCCACTGGGCTATGCAGCCGGCCCTCCTCCTTCTTATTCTTTGTTGTTGTTGTATAAATTAAGTAATATCCTTATTTGCTGTCCATTTATCTCCACCCCCCCCCCAAGAATATTATGTAATCATTTCATAGATCTCTGCAGGTCAGACCCTGAGTTGCCACTCCTGTCTTACCACTCATTACAATAACTATGCACAGCTTGCTTCTGATCTTTAAGGACTACCACCTGCCCACTATCATCCCCATTTCCATTTCTGTAACAGAATCTCCTACCATCTTTCCTGGACAACTAGAGAAAGCCATCACTAAGTTTTTCAGTGACATTCTTGTCCTTCTTACCAGTGAAATCCTTGTTGCTTTGGTAAATAGAGTATCACCCTAGCCCTCCCACAAAATATTGTCATCTGGTGGGGTTTCCCACATTACACAGTGCATCACTCTAGCATGTTCACTCCTCTGTGCCTATTGATGCCTCTCTCAATTATTTGCCACAGTTTTCATAATTCTATCTCATTTAGAGCAAGCCCTTCTTTTCTCAGACTTCCAAAGATCATCCTAGCAGTATGTTAACACTTTCTCCTTAGCCTTACTAGGGAGTTAAATCCTGTATCCCAGGAGAGTGGCAAATAAACTCTCCTTTATCTAACTCTATGTTCTGACCCTTTGATCAAGCACCTCAGGAATGAAACCCATAAATATATCCTAACTCTGGCCAGCATATGTTAACTAGGCCTTACAAATCCTTTGGTGTAATTCCCTTTCCTTCTTTAGGAGGTCCAGCAATTTCTGACTGTGTTATATTGAAATTTGACCCTAGTCATTGGTCTAATGGCTAGGAGAGGAAACAGGGACAGATCCTGAGAGAAGAGCATTACTGTCTTGCAAAGCAGAAGCCTCTGCATCATCTTCAACAAGGGGGAAGCACTAGCCTTTAACAGCGTTGAATGGACTGCTTCTACAGGCTCACAGTATTCAGGGGAATCTGGAGATTGAGGATTTTCAGTGTATTTACCTAGATTAGGGTTTCTTAACAAGGGGTCCATGAGCTAAAATTGAAATAAAAAAAAAAACATTATTCTTGTGGGGACGTGTTGGTGTGATTGTGATATATTTATTAAATAATACACAGTATAGTGTGGACTTAGTAAGATGTCTATGGTTTTCATCTGACTGGCAAAGGGGTCCATGGAACCAAAAAAGGTTAAGAACCCCTGCTCTGGATGGTACCATTCTAGATGGAAAGGCTCAGTTTCCCATGTCTTTCCAGTTAGGCTCCTGGTCTTGTAATATGAGATTTGCCATAGCTGATATGTCAAATTTCTTTTGAGCTCTACTACTCTTCTAATGAAATTTTCTTCCCTTCTACCTTCAGAAATTCAGAGACTCTTTTTAGGCTACCAAGGAGGCCCTCTGGCTTTCATAGTTCACATTTAATTGATGGTTAATTATCCTCAGCATTTTATTGTCCTTCTCCAATGTACCAATAGCACCAAGAAAAACTGTCCCACTCCATAGTCCTTTTAATTACTATGTACTCAGAGCCTTTCAAATGCCTAAGATACTCTTACTGGTGTTTTAATTTCATCAGTATCCCATCCCATTTCACCATTAGTGAAAGTCTCAACAATACACTATGACAACATTCTGGGGTCTATAAGTACTTTATCACAAGGATGGGGTCCTCACTAAAAGTAGGCCATAGGGTATGCAACTCTAGAATCTCACTTTATAGTCTACTTTCTGGGATCTACCTGTCATCTACTGTCAAATGACAGACTCCCTGTAAGATAGGCTATGAGATGAAGATTTACGTACAGGGAATTTTTTGGAGGTTATTCTTGAGAACAACACCTATGGGGAAAGAGAGAAAGAAGCAATATAAGGCAGATGAACAAGTTGGAGTGTGATGCAATCCAACAGAGACCTCAGCCAATCCTCTGAAATCCAGAGCTAGGATGGCTCTTCTGAGTGGTCCCAAGTTGACGCAATGAGGTTGGGCCTTTGTATATTTTTCAACAATCAGTCATTGGATTTAGGATTCCCCTGGGGAGAGAGTACAACCTTGGGAGAGGCAACTTCATTTAGCCAAGGATAGTTTCTAGAGACTCATCTATGAGCTATTAGTAACCAAAATTCTGGCATCTCAGGCAATGAGTGCAGTAGTCCTGGAAGGGTGGAATCTGGGGTACACAAAAGCACACGTTATATCATCATGATTGAATTTGCTTTTCTGTGAGTCTAGAATTCTAAATATCTTTCAAAGTCACTTTGGTGGCAAGTGAACTTGTGACCAGGACAATTCTTGGATGTGTGACCAAGCAGAGGCTTTTGAGTAAATGGTTCAAGTTTTGAGAAATGGCTCATCTGAAGAGTTTTGTGTTACTGCAGCTGCCTTCAGTATAATTCACAATTGTTTCCAAAAATCCAAGACAATTACTCACTTATTTCTTCCCAAGAAATCTTCTTCCAATTTTACAAGTAAGGAAGGAATGTCATAATATTTAGAATAATAGAATGAGTTGGTATGCTTCTAGCAAAGCCAACACTACAATTGAACTTCTTTCTAAACTGAAAGTTCTGTTGATGAATGGCCAACAGAATAAGAATCTTCTCACCATCTTCTGAATTTGGTCCCTAAGCCTGCACATGTATAACTTTTCAGAACAGAAATTTCTATTAACCTTTTAAATTATGACAGCATTCAGTCTATGAAAATATTTGTTAAACTACTATATGTCTGTGACAAAAACTGTAAGATATGGAGCTGATGCAATATCAGTGACTCCCAAAAGTAAAGATGTAGTTTCTTTTATCATCATTTGACATGTTGAGTGTAACTTTCTGTTTTTCCTCTATGTATGTTTTAAGATGATAAAAATTCTGAGAGTAATAATTGACACATCAATTTCCTAGATCTAAAGAAGTACAGTTCAGAAGTAAATTCCTTGGGCAAACTTCAACATCTGAACTCAGTTCAACTTAGATCCAATTCCTTTGATATTCAAAGAGAACCAGGGAACCTCTGATATCTGGAAGCAGCACATTCTTCCCTTCTTGACTTCTGAGGATATATGAAGTGCAGTTTTACTTGCAGGGGAAGAACATGGTCATGCACTGTGGTCAATCATTAAACCGTGAGAGCTGGTCACAGGACTGAGCAGATAACTAAACATATTAGCTGTCAGTGATGTTTAAATAATTTTCCAAATGCTTTTTGAGGGCCTAACCTAAAAACTATTTAAATAAACCAATTAACATAAACATACATATGGAAATAGCATGTGTAAGTATATGAATTTATGTTATATTGTTTATAAATAATGAACAGCCCAGGAAGACTAGTTTTATGTACAGTGCATTCTTCCCATGGTACATATAGAATGTTTGGGAAAATGATAATGTTTTACAGCTGGAAAGCTATTGAGATGCTTTAAGCCAATGCTCCATATTTTTCTTCTAGATCCCAAATTCCTAGGAAATACTTGAGACAATGCAGAATCTTCAACTTTTGCTGTACATAACGCAGCCTGGGTATGGAACTGCTTCTTCTGTACAAAAAAAAGCCACAGAGAATTTTTAAGAGTCTAGGACCATGTTCCACATCACTATGCAAGCCATACCAATGTTTGTCAGAATGACATTGTTATCCCCATTTTATAGATGAAGATTCTTAGACACAGAGACATTAAATGTCTTTCCTTAAGTCCCAAAGCTAGTAAGAGTGGAGCCATAATTCAAACCTGGGAAGTGTGTTTGGAGAGCTTGTGGCTTTATTGACAACTATACTGACTTCTACTCACATTATTTATTAACAACATTCATAAAACCAGGAGTACTTGAGAAGGAGACAGGAATGAAAAATATTATGAATCTGATTATGGTATTTGATCCTGGTATGTTACCCCATCAGTCAGGCATCTGCGTTTGATTTGCAAACCTTCACAAGAATGATGATTCTCAGTGGACCACAAAAGTTTCAGACACTCAAAAGGAACTGGATGGATATTGTTTTTGGTAGTAATATTGAAAGTCCTGTTACCCAGAACATTCCTTTCACATATTTGAGTTATCCAGGTAGCATATTTGCTTTGCCTGCTAATTAACCTATTAAAAGAAGTACACATGCATATCTATCAGACGTGACTCTTGGGTTACTTTCAGTGTTTTTCCTTGGTTTCATTTTTCTAAATGGAAGTGTGAATTAAATTGTATTATCGTATTTCACCTTTTTTCTGATTTTAAAATCAATACATACTTAATATTGATTGAAAAAAAATAACAAACTTTTTTGTTCATTTCCCTAGTCCAATCATCATCACCAATTGCATAGGCAACCCCAACAGTCTCTTCAATGAGTTCCTACAACCCCCTTAATACCTTCCAATCTCATCTAGGCACTGAAGTCAACATAATTTGCAAAACTAAATGGTTACTCTTTAAGATAGCCTTCAAATCTCTGGCTGGTCTGGCTGCTGTGCCTTCCTTCTCTTGTCTCGTCCTATATCACCCTCACTTTTATTTCTTGGGTTCTCACCCAGGATCTTTGGTCATCTAAATGTTGTTTCTTCTTCCTAGAATTTGCCTCCTTTGTCTAATTAACCCTTACTTACTCTTTAGGTCAATATCACTTCCCAATGGAAAGCTTCTTGATTATTCAGAATTCTGTTTCTTTGTAATATGCACTCATGGCATCATGTACATTTCATTCATTCAAATGTTTACACTTTTTCCATTTATACATTTTCTGTACAGGTATTTGTTCAATACCAATCATCTTTCTTATACAATAAGGTTAAGTAGGTCAGCAACTAAGTTTATTTCCATTATATTGCTAAAGCCTTATAATAATTGACATATAAAACTTAAACAATAACTAAGACAGGGATAAGATGGTGGCAGAGTAAGGAGCTCCAAGAGTCAACTTGTCTTACAGGATTACTAAATCACCCAGAGCTATCAAAAGTACCTGTTTGGGGGCCCAGAAGAGCATCCTGCAACATGCTTGAAAGAATGGGTGGAGGAGACTGCCCATCTGCATTGAAAAATCATGAAGAGAACACTCCACACTACAGTGGTGGCACAAGCCACTTCAGGAGCTATATACCGTGGCTGGAGTTGGAAGCTCCATTTCCCAAAAAGGGAGGAGGAAGAGACAATTGGGCACCAACTTCAGCTACTGATTAGTAAGTTTGTCTGGCTAGTTTATTCCTAAGAACAGCTAATGTTTGAATCTCTCCAAGTCAGAAAGAGACTGGTAGCTGCCATTTTAATTCTGCCCCCGAGCTTAGGGGAAGCAGGCTCACTGAACATCACAGTGACAGTAGTGACTGTCCCCTTTACACCCAGATCAGAATGCCGCCCTAGCCTAGGCCCCAGCCCCACCTCCATCAGGGAGGAAGCTGGGGGACCTGCACCAGCCCCTCCAGGCAACTACAGGAGCTTTCATCTGGCCCAACCAGATAGTTGGATACCTGGGGCTCCATCCCTGCCTCTCAATAGGGTAGGTGTGGAGCTGTGTTTCCTCAGCCACTCTAGGCAACTACAAGTACGTTTGTCCAGAATGGACTGGTTTGTTAAGGGCCTTTGATTCCATCCCCACCCCTGCCCATAGGATAGGAAGGGGGCTAGTGTTTCTTCAGCCTCTCTGGGCAATTGCAGGCATGTTTAGCCAACATAGACTGGATACTCAGACATCTGTAGCTCCATCCCTGCCCCCCCAATAGGATAGGTGCTTTAGGCCTGCATGAACTGGACTGTTGGGTGCCCATGAATCCACCCCCACCCCCGACAGGACAAGAGCATGGTGGTTTGGCCTGCACAGACTGGTTTGTTGAGTGCTTTTAATTCCATTCCTGACCCCCTCATAGGATAGGAGAGAGCTGGTGTTTCTTCACCCTCTCTAGTCAACTGCAGGTGTTTTCAGCTTGCACAGACTGGATACTTGTACACCTGTAGCTCCACCTCTGCACCCCAATAGGAGGAGAGCTGTGCTTCCTCAGCCTCTCTGGACAACTGCAGGCACTTTCATCCTGCACAGACTGGTTTGTTGAGTGCCTGGGGCTCCATTCCCACAATCCTATAGAATAAGAATGAGCTGGTGTTTCTTTAGCTTCTCTGGGCAACTGCAGGCACTTTCAGCCTACACAGACTGGACACTTGGACACCAGTAGCTCTATTCCTACCCCCCAATAAGATAAGAGGGGAGCTGTGATTTCCCAGCTTCTCTGGGCAACTGCAAATGCTTTTGGCCAGCACAGACCAGTTTGCTGGGTGACTGTGGTTACATCCACACCTGTTAAAGAGAATAAGGGACAGTATTCCCTCAACCTCTCAAGGCAACTGCAAGCACTTTCAGTCCACATGAATTAGATTGTTGGGTACTTCAGCAGGTCTATTCCCATCCCTGGCAGGAGAGGAAGGGTGCCAGAACTACGTTAGTCAACCTGGTTGGTTTTCATCCACACAGCTTAGTTTGCTGCCCACACCTGCAGCTCCATCTTCACCCAGGAATGGGAGGAAGAAGTGTGAAGCTTCATCAGTCTCTCTGGGCAACTATAGATGGTCTTGGCATGCACAGCTTGGGTTACTGCACATAGCTGCATCTCCATCCCTAACCCTTGAAGAGGAGAAAGGTGGGAGAAGCTTCATTGGTTCCTGGAGTAATGCAGGCAGCTTCAGCCTCCACAACTTACAGTACCAAATACATATGCAGCTCCTACTATACAACCAGCAAGGGAGAAAGGGCAAGAAAGCCCTAAACCAAAGAAAGAAACTGCACACAGAATAAATACATCTAGGGAGCCAGATGCCAAGACAACAACAAAAATGTACATCCACATCAACAAACAGGAAGATATGGTCCAGTCAAAGGAAAACAATAAGCCTCCAGCTGATATAAAGGTGTTGAGACAACCCATCATAGATGTTCAAACAAATCTCCATAATAAATTCAATGAGATGGCTAAGAGATTAAGGACATCAAGAAGAAACTGGGTGAACACAAAGAAGAATTTGAAAGCATGTGTAGAAGAATAGAAGATCTTATGGGAAGGAATGGCATAATAAATGAAACTTAAAATACACTAAGGCATATAACAGCAGATTTGAGGAGGTTGAAGAAATGATCAGTGAGCTTGAAGACATGGCCTATAAAAGCAAACATGGAAAAGAACAGATAAAGAAAAGAATGGGAAAAAATTTAACAGGGTCTCAAGGAGCTAAATGATAGCAAGAGACATGCAAACATACATGTCATGGGTGTTCCAGAAGGAGAAGAGAAGGGAAAAGGGGCAGAAGGAATATTTGAACCAGTAATGGTAGAAAGTTTCCCGACCCTACTGAAGGACATAGATATCCATGTCCAAGAAGCACAACACACTCCCATCTGAATAAATGTGAATAAACCTAATCCAAGACATATATTAATCAGAATGTCAAATGCCAAAGAAAAAGAGAGCATTCTGAGAGCAGCAACAGAAAAGTGATGCATAACATATAAGGGATACCTGATAAGAGTAAGTGCCAATTTCTCATCAGAAATCATGGAGGCAAGAAGGCAGTTGTATGATATGAAGATATTGGGGGAGAAAAACTGCCAGCCAAGAATCTTGTATTCAGCAAGATTGTCTTTCAAAAATGAGGGCAAGTTTATAAATTTCACAGATAAACAGAAATTGAGAATGTTTGTAACCAAGAAACTGGTTTTGCAGGAAATATTAAAGGGAGTGCTACAGCCTGAAAAGAAAAGACAGGATAGAGAAGCTTGGAATAGAGTCTAGAAATGAATATTATATCAATAAAAGTAACTAACAGTGCAAAAAGAGTGGTGAAAATAAAATATGACAGATAAAACCCAAAGATCAAAGTGATAGAAATAAGAACTGACTTAAACTCCACACTCAAAAGATACTGACTGGTGGAATGTATAAGAAAATATGAACCTACTATATGCTGTCTACAAGAGACTCATGTTAGACCCAAGGATACCAATAGATTGAAAGGGAAAGGCAAGGAAAAGAATTCCACATAGGCTGTAACAACAAAAAAGCTGGAGTAGCTTTCTTATATCAGATGAAATAGATTTTAAAAGCAAAACTGTTATTATATCAGATGAAATAGACTTTAAAAGCAAAACTGTTATTATATCATATGAAATAGACTTTAAAAGCAAAACTGTTATTAAAGACAAGGAAGGACATTATATATTAATAAAAAGTGTAATTCATAAGGAAGAAATAACAATCATAAATGTGTATGCACCTAACCAGGATTCCCCAAATTACGTGAGGTAAACACTGGCAAAACTGAAGGGAGAAATGGATGTTTCTACAATAATAGTTAGAGACTTAAATGCACCACTCCCAGCATTTGATAGGACATCTGGACAGAGGATCAATAAAGAAACAAAGTGCTGGAATAATATGATAAATGTACTAAACCTAATAGACATATACATAACATTGCACCCCAAAACAGCAGAATATACGTTCTTCTCAAGTGCTGATGGGTCTTTCTCCAGGTTGGACCATATGTTGGGTCAAAAAGCAGATCTCAATAAATTCCACAAGATTGAAATTATACAAAGCACTTTCACTGATCATAATGGAATAAAGTTGGAAATCAACAACAGGCAGAAAAAGGGAAAATTCACAAGTATATGGAGAGTAAACAACACACTCCTAAATAATCAGTGGGTCAAAGAAGAAATTGTGAGGGAAATCAATAAATATCTCACAACAAATGAAAAAGAGAACACAACACATCAGAACCTATGGGATGCAGTGAAAGCAGTGCTGAGAGGGAAATTTATAGCCCTCAATGCTTACATTATGAAAGAAGAAAGAGCTAAAATCAATGACCTAACTACATAGCTGGAGGAACTAGGAAAAGAACAGCAAACTATTCCCAAAGCAAGCAGAAGGGCTGAAATTATAAAGATCAGTGAAGAAATAAATGAAATTGAGAACAACAACAAAAAATAGCTGAGAAAATTAACAAAACCAAAAGTTGGTTCTTTGAGAAGATTAACAAAACTGACAAACCTTTAGCAAGACTGACAAAGAAAAAAAGAGAGGATGTGCAAATTGAATAAAATAAAAATGAAAATGAAAGAGATCACAAGAGGATGCTATGAACAACTATACACCAACAAACTAGACAATGTAGATGAAATGGAAAAATTCCTAGCAACATGTGAACAATCTACACTGACCCTAGATGAAATAGAAGACCTCACCTAACCAATCATAAGCAAAGAGATTGAAAGAGTCATCAAACAAGTTCCCAAAATGAAAAGCCCAGGACCAGGTAGCTTCATAAGTGAATCCTACCAATCATTCAAAGGAGATTTAATACCAATCTTACTCAAACTCTTCCCAAAACGTGAAAAAGAATGAATGCTACCATACTCATTCAGTGAAGTATGGTAATACTTTGGTTAATACCAAAGCCAGCTAAAGATACTATGAAAAAAGAAAATTACAGACTTATTCTCTTATTGAATACAAGTGCAAATATCCTCAAGAAAATCCTTGCTAATAAAATCCAGCAATACATTAAAAGAATTATTCATCATGATTAAGTGGATTTTATACCAGGCATGCAAGTTTGGTTCAACACAAGAAAATCAAACAGCATAAAATACCATATTAATAAATCAAAGAAGAAAACCACATGATTCTATCAATTCATGCAGAAAAGGCATTTGACAACATACATCATACTTTCTTGATAAAAATACTACAAAATATAGGAATTGAAAGAAACTTTCTTAACATGATCAAGGCTATATATGAAAAACACAGCTAACATTGTACTCAATGGTGAAAGAGCAAAAGCTTTCCAACTGAGATCAGGAACAAGACCAGGATGCCTACTGTCATGACTGCTGTTCAAAATAGTGCTAGAGGTTCTAGCTAGAGCAATCAGGCAAGAAGAAGAAATAAATGGCATCCAAATCATAAAGAAGAAGTAAAATTGTTGCTATTTGCAGATAATATGATCTAAACCTAGAAAGTCCCAAAAAATCTACAACAAAGTTGCTAAAGCTAATAAATGATTTCAGCAAAGTGACTGATAAAAGATTAATATGCAAAAATCAATAGTGTTTCTATACATTAGTAATGTGCAATCTGAGAAGGAAGTCAGGGGGAAAATCCATTTAAAATAATGACTAAAAGAATCAGATATTTAGGAATAAACCTAACGAAGGATATAAAGCACCTGTGTTCAGAAAACAACAATGCATTGCTAAAAGAAATTAAAAAGGCCTAAATAAATGGAAGAACATTCCATGCTCATGGATCAGGAGACTAAATATTGTTAAGATGTCAATTCTACCCAAATTGATATACAGATTCAATGCAATCCCCATAAAAATTCCACCAAAGTTTTTTAAAGAAGTGGGAAACACAATTATCAGATTTATTTGGAAGAGTAAGCAGCTCTGAATAGCCAGAAACACCTTAAAAAGGAAGAGCAAATTTGGAGGACTCTCTCTTTCAGACTTTTAATCATATCACCTAGCTACAGTGATAAAAACAGCATGGTACTGGCATAAAGATAGACACATAGACCAATGGAACTGAATTGATGGTTCAGAAACAGAACCTCACATCTATGGTGAAGTGACTTTTGACAAGACTGTCAAACCCACCCAGCTGGAACAGAACAGTCTATTTAACAAATGGTGCTGGGAGAACTAGATATCCATATCCAAAAAGAAAGAAAGAGGACCCCTATCTCACACCTTGTGCAAAAATTAACTCAAATTGACCAAAGACCTAAATATAAAAGCTAGAACTATAAAACTCCTAGAAGAAAATGTAGGAAAACATCTTCAAGAGCTGGTGGATTCTTAAACTTTACACCAAAAGCATGGGCAATGAAAGAAAACATGGATAACTGAGACCTTCTCAAAATTAAACACTTTTGTGATTCAAAGGGCTTTGCCAAAAAGGTGAAAAGGCAACCCACTCAATGGAAGAAAATATTTGGAAATCACATATCCTATGAGGGTTTGATTTCCATTCTATCTAAAGAGATCATACTACTCAACAATAAAAGAGCAAGAAAACCAATTTTAAAATGGGCTAAAGACTTAAATAGACTTTTCTCCAAAGAGGAAATATAAACGGCCAAAAAGCACATGAACAATGCTCAATATCACTAGCTATTAAGGAAATGCAAATCAAAATGACAATGAGATATCATCTCACACCACATAGAATGGCCATTATTTTTTTTTAAAGTGCTGAAGAGGATGTGGAGAAGTAGAAACACTCTTCCACTGTTGGTAAGAACATAGAATGGTGCAGCTTCTGTGGAAGACAATTTGGTGTTTCCTCAGGAAGCTAAATATAGAGCTGACATATGATCCAGCAATTCCTGTACTAGGAATTTATCCAGAAGAACTGAAATAGTGACACAAACAGATATTTGCAAGTCAATGTTCACAGCGGCATTATTCACAATTGCCAAAAGATGGAAACAACCCAAGTGCCCATCAACTGATGAATGGATAAGCAAAATGTGGTATATACATTTGATAGAATTCTATGCTGTTGTAAGAAGAAATGAAATTGGGACACATATGATAACAGTAATGAAACTTGAAGATATTATGCTCAGTGAAGCCAGACACAAAAAGACAGATATTGCATGGTCTCACTAATATGATCTAAATATGAAGAATAAATGCATGGAGTTAAAACCAAGAGCATAGGTTATTAGGAGTTAAGATGAAGGCTGAGAAGTGGTACTGGTGCTTAAGGTATGTAGAAGTTCTAATTAACTTGACTGTGAACATGTGGAAATGGATAGAGTTAATGGTAACATATTATAGTAAATAGAACTAACGAAGTGAGTTTATAAATGGGAATGTGGCTGAAAAGGGTAGTGTAAGGATTTAAATGTCAATTGAAAGAAAGCTAGAGAATCATTTAGGGACTGAAAAACATAGTGAACCCAGAGATGGATGAGAATTATGGTTAATAGTACAAATACAAGAATGCCCTTCTATGAACTAGAACAAATGTATATCACTATTGCAAGGTGGTAAGAATGTGAAGAAGCATGGGAAAAATGCATTTAATATAACCCATGGACTATAGTTAACAGCAATGCTGTAATATTTTTGCATCAATGCCAAAAATGTACTATGTTAATAATAGGGGAGTATGGAAAAAAACATACCAAATGTATGCTATAGCCCATAGTTTGTGGTAATAGTCTGATGGTATTTTCTCATAAATTGTAACAAATATTCCACAGCAATGTAGTGCATTGGTGGAGGGGTGTTGTATGGGAATTCCACATATGTATATGATTGTTTTGTAAGTTAAAAACTTCTTTAATAAAAATATAATTTTGAAAAGGTAAGCAATGAATATTTATAGAAAAATAAACTGACTTCTAGTAGAATTACAATGTTGGAGAAGACGGCACTCGCTGGGACATGGAAACTGATGATTATAGGCAGGAGGTTTATTGAGAAGTTCTCCCAATGGAGGGGGTCTAAAGAATAGACTTCAGCCCACCTCTGGAAGGGGAATATGAATTTATACAGTACCTTTGAACAATTTCTGTTTTCTTTTAAGACTTTAAGATTTTTTTATTGAGCATATGAGTGGCTTGGCAATTAAAGGAGAAGAAGGGATGCCATCAATTCCCACAATAGAGATCGAGGAAGTAGATAAATGTCCTGAATGTTCTAGGAGGACTGAATATGTGGCCCCCATGTCAATTAAAAAGGAGATCAGCTTACCTCCAACCCTGTTGATAACTCTTGGTTCAGACTTACTGATGGAGATGTGGGGCCATCCAAACTCGGGACCCATCAGTCATCTTTTGTCAGTCCAAGAAGATCTGGAAAGGAAGATTTTGGCTCTGGATCTGTAGGATGCACTGCAGAAACTTTTTGGAAACTGGGTTTTCGGGACAGTCTGACTTCCAATGACCTTTGTGCTGACTCACCAGGCAAGGTCCTGGTGGGGCCCTTGGATGGAGGCATTTGAAACAGGGTCTGGATGGTGGCCAAAGGGAAGAAGAAGGATTGGGTTTTTAAGCATCAACCCCGAGGCAGCAGCAAGGAGGGAGGCTTTATCTTGATCCTGTTTATGTTTTTCTAATTTGGCTTCCTCTTCTCTATTGTTAAATACTTTGAAGGCTGATTTAATTAGGTCATTTTGAGGTGTTTGAGGGCCATATTCTAACTTCTGTAGTTTCTTTCTAATATTGGGATAAGATTGAATGATGAAGTGAGTGTGTAAGTACAGTTGGTCAGAATCCAAGTAAGAATCTAGATTAGTATATTTAAGGAGAGACTCAGTTAATCTATTCATGAACGCAGGTGGGTTTTTATAAGGTTTCTGTGAGATCTCTTTAATTTTATCATAATTAACTACCTTAAGAACAGCCTTCTTCATGCCTTCTCTTATGC
>PVKH010012173.1:0-17400 GCA_004027955.1 Chaetophractus vellerosus | reverse complement strand
GGCCCCTCAAAAACACTTTTAACACAATTCTATAAACATCTCCAAAATTCTCTTATCCAAGAAAATAATCCCCAAAGTTCAAGCTATTGTTGAAAAAAGTAATCATATACTAAATTGATATTACAGAAACAAAAAGGGGGAAATGGTGAGATGCAAGAATGATTATATCAGGCATTATTTATAATAAATTTTCTAAACCAAAGGTCAGAATCAGATACATCAGCAACAGAACTTTTCTGGCAAAAATCAGGCAAAAGTTCAGAAACAAATATTAGACAACAGGTTTATTGGAAGAATGAAGATAATAATCAATGGGAAAAAAGTATACGTTAGGATAGGGGTCGTGGTTTCTCTCTTATCATTACAGATAAAGTAGACCACCCAGATGTCTGAAACCCAGACATGAACAACAAGAGAAGTCAAAATGATAAGAAGGAGTATTTGGCTGAGTCACCCCGCAGTGTTCTACTCCCACTTGGGGTCAGTTGAGGAAGCTGACACAAAAAGCAGAAAAGATGGTAAATTCTAAAAGGCAAAATGTCACTTTAACATTGTTATACCTTGCTATGCTTACCTTGACCACCAAAGCAGTAAGTAGTGCACCTTCACATAATTATACATATTGGACTTATGTTACTAACCCACCCCTGCTGGAATTATTGACCTGGGGGGATGAATCCTACCCTGTTTATATTAATCAGTCTTTTCATTTTCCTGAGTCCATTAATCATTGTCTTCTTCTATAACCTGAGGAGGAAGGGAAATTTATAGCAAATTTAACTTTACCTTTCATAGACCAGCTTCTTTGTATTGGACATGATCCTGCATGCATGCAGCCTCAGAATCACAGCATGGTTTTAACAGAGAGAAATCAAATTTGAATTTATATTCTCATTTACCCTTCTTTACCATATAAATCAGATGATATGATTAATCTTACTTGTCTTTTCAAAACAGACTGCTAAATGACAAATGGCATACATGTCATGGTTTTCAGCAGGTTGTGTTGTTTAATGATTCCTATGGAATTGCAAAGGATTGGACCCTTATAGTAATGCTGAAACCTGTTGAAAACACAACCATATCTTTACTCATTAATAATTCAACCATAACCACTAATGACAGTTACCCTTATTTCTGGAATTCTGGTATAATACGGTATCTACTAACAGCTCAATAAGTTGGATACATCAAGGAAGACTTATCCCACAACCATGGGATACTAAATTTAATAAAACACAAATTGATTTATGGAGAATATTTTTGGGAACTGATCCAGTATTTGAATGGCAAGGCAATAAAACTAATGTTACTAGTTTAACAAAGAAATCAATTCAATATCTTACAGTATGTGTAAGAGATCCTGTTGTCTTTTTAATAGGAAAAATAACATTTGGAGAAAAGAATATTAGCTGTTCAAACTGATGTCTATTCACTTGTCTCAAGAATTCTTATCTACAGGATAATCCGACTTCCTATCAAGAAGAAAAGGACTATGGATACCATTCTGGATGTCCAAACATTGGCAGCAGTCTCTAGAATCCCAGTTGCTGTGGCACATCCTCGACCATTATTTGAAAAGAACAAAAAGACTGATTGGACTTTTGATAAGAGGAATCTTGGGACTAATTGGCATTATATCTGCTGCTGCTGTTGCTGAAACAGTGTTACATCAGGGGGTACAGACTCAACAATATGTTAAAGACTGGCATAAAAATGCAAGTGAGATGTGACACAGCCAATCTCACATTGATATGGAACTGAACAATCGTATGAATGATCTTGAAATGGCTATTGTGCATTTGGGAAGTCAAATCTATAATCTGAATTTGTTAAGAACCCTTAACTGTGATTGGAATGAAAGTTCTTTTTTGTATTACTCTTTTGCCTTATAATAATAGTGAACATGATTGGGAAAAGGTAAAGAATCATTTGATTGGAAATAAATGTAATATTTCTTTAGATATTTTAGAACTGCAAAAGAAGGCATTAAGCATATCTCAGAATGAAATGAAAGAAACCCCCGGAGTGGAATTTTGGAATGAATTATCTGAAAATCTAAAATCTGTTAACTCACTTCATTGGTGGAATAAAAAAAAACAGTCCAAATATCATTTTGGACTGGATTAGGAATAATTGTTTTGTGTGTTTTATTGATTTGTATTTGCAAAGTTATAATTACAAATTATGCTCATAGAAAAAATGAAAAATTACATATGGTTAATGCATTTATTTTGTGGAATTTAGCTTTGAAGAATTAGTTAAAATTTATATATTTATTCCTTCTACTTTAACCACATTTTAATCATTATATAATAATTTAATTATGGAACCTCAAGAATACCACTTTTATGCAATATTTGCTTTAACTTCCTTTCTTATAGAAGCTCAAAAGCTTGATTGTTGGCCAATGAGGGGTAAGATCCTCAGAGGAGGACAAGCTAAGACAGGCACAGTCACAAGAACCTCTGGAAGAAGACAAGTGTGACAAGACGTCACCTTGTATCATCTTATATAGTGTTTCTTATGATCTTCACTTTAATTTTTAATTAATAAAAAAGGGTAAATGAAGGAGTTCTTACATAGGCATTGGCCTAAAAGAAAAATAGGCCTCCTTGATTTATGTATGGTTCAGGTGCCACAGGTCTTAGGATGTTGATATAAGATCTGGTACGTTCCCGGTGGAGAAGCATTCTGTGCTCCAAAGAGTATAGCTGGTATATGTCACGATAATGGTTAACAAGGTCTGTTACATGTCAGAATATAGATCATTAACCCTAAAGAATAATGGAACCTGCTGATGTTAGCAAAAATGTTATCTATCACATATCCTATACCCTTGCACATGCACACATGTATTTTCTTTGTTCTAATGCCTAATAAAAGCCATGATGGTTTGTGCAGTGGCACTCTTCTGCCCCTGGGTGGCTATCTCTTGTTTCTTTCTCATCATTGTCATCCGTGGCACCATTTTCAGAGACCCAGTTCCTGTACATCAATATTTAAGCCACTAGGTTTGTGGTAATCGTTTACAACAACATTAGGAAACTAATACATTAATCATCACTAACAGAAATATGTTAAAATGTAGCCCCAATATAGCTATTTTGTCAATTTATGCTTGTGGTGCTACACAAATTTAGAATTTTTATGTCATCCTGCAAAATAAAATTCTCATGATTAAATAATATCTATCTTAAAGTAAGTGACAGTTCATGACATGTCAATTTTGCCTGGAAATATAACTATTTCATCAGCTTTATTTTGGTTAGTATTTGCCAAGTAAATATATTTCCATTATGTTTTCTTTTTAAATTATCAATCCTTATATTCCAAATGTATCTACTCTCATTGCATACCATCAGAATTTTAAAATTAAGAATACCAATCCTTTGTAAGAGAGGCTTTTATTTAATTTATATTAAAGGCATACCCTGTTTGATTGTGCTTTGCTTTAATATCATTTGCAGATATTGCAACTTTTTACAAATTGAAAGTTTGTGGCAACCCTCTGTTTAGCAAATCTATCAGGATCCTTTTTCCAACAGCTTATGCTCACTATGTGTCCCTGTGTCACATTTTAATTTATCTGTGAGCATGGTTTTTATTAGACATAATGCTATTGCAAATTTAAAAGACTATAGTATCATGTCAAAATAACTTTTATCGGCAGTCGTATAACCAAATATATTTGGTTATATAACAAAACAAAAATTTTTGTGTTAATCATTTTTTTGCAATATTCACTTTATTCAAGTGGTCTAGTACCGAATCTGCAATATCTTTGAGGTTTGTCCATATTATAAATGTTCAGATATTTTGTTTATTTATAATCAATAATTTAAATTATTTTTAGAGTAAACTGTTCAATATGAGTAAAGGAACTCTGATGTATGGTGGGCTATAATTTTTGTGGATCAAGGTCAGAAGAAAAGCACCTTTATCTTCAAAGAAGACTTAAGATACAGAAAAGTCAGATAGAGAATATAGGGGATTCACATATACTCAATGCCCTTCCCCTTTCTCCCTCTCCTCTATTAATAACATTTTACATGTCAATGGTACATTTGTTAAAGTTGGTATACAAATATTGAAGAATTGCTACTAACCATGGTCTAAGGTTTACAGTATTGTTTATATTTTGGATCATATACTTCTACAGATTTTGGCAAAATTTGAATTGGCCTGTATCTGTTAATGCCCTAAAAATGCCCTACATTCCATCTATTCTATTCTCCCTTCCCCTTCTCCTCAGAACCTATGGTAACCATTAATTTTCAATTTTTGAAGAATAAGATTTATAGATACTTGCAATACCACTGAGGGTTTGACATACTGGTCTGTTTTCTTTTAATCAGGTGCTGCTTATGTTCTTAAGCTATTCTGTCCCTCTAATTGAGAACATAGCAGGACTCCCCAGGGTGGGGGTTTGATATTTCTTGTGTGAGTCTCCACCCACTGATATAACACACTAAGACAAGATGAACACTTACATATTCCATAGAAGCCTGCCCCAGGTGCACCCTGTCCCATATACCCCACACACACTTGGGATCCCCACATGTTTGTTTTGTAAGTTCACAAATTTATCATATATTTATTGTTTATGTATGCTCATATATGAATGATATACCTCAATAAAATATTTTTAAAAAGAAGAAAACCTCCTTAAATATATCTCTTTTGAATACCTAAAAATTATATAATGTAGATGAAATATTGTCTATCTAATTTGACTGTTGTTATATCCACCTACAAATTATTTGTTTTTGAAAACCTTTATTTTCATTTTATATATCAGCCCTACAGTTTTGGAATTATTGCCTGCTTTTACCTGTAAGTAAATCAGGAAATATTTTATTTAGTTATTTACTTTAGGTTGTTCAGAAATTGCTTAGGGTAAATAACAAAAACAATTAAGCAAATATGTATTATAAATACAAAGATGTATAGTGTTAATTTCATAGAACAAAACTGTTTTTATTTTTTAACCCAAACATATTTAAGGATAAATTATCAGAATGTAGACAGGGTTTTTGATAAATTTAGCTAAATAAAAGTATATATTGTCAAATTACATTTAAATGTGGCTTTCTCATTATTTAATCCTATCACAAAAGTATATAGCTTTGCTTTATTATTTCTAGTAAAATAAACTTTTTGTTTAAAAAATTTAGTGATGGAAAAGTTTCCCTCCTTTTGATTTCTATGTATTATTTACATACTTAATACTATGTATTATTTACATACTTAATTTGGCATAAACTAATTAATATAACATGGGAAAATATCTTGACTGTATAAGAGGTTAATGTCACAATAAACACCAGGTTAACTTAATAGAATATTCATTTTGGTTACCTTAGCTCATTGAATTCACAATTTTATGGGAAAAGGCCCGAATAATTGTGTTTTTGGTGTGTTCTATGAAAAACAATGAAATTTAAAATTCAGATTCTTTTCTTATATCAAATTACTTCAATTTATCAGATTAAAAAATATTTGGATTGTAATTTTTAAAGCCACAGTGAATCTCTATATTTTATTAGATCGATGAAGCACTTGCACTGAAGACTAAAGTATACTTTACCTAGCTGTTTTATGAGACAGAAAATGCTGAAAAATCTTAAAAATCCAGATTTCATGAACAAATATATATGTACTACAAATCTAACAAGTACATATATATATGCTTCCAAAAATGATTTATTAGGACACTGCTGAAGAATGTACTGTAGAATAGGTGCTTTTCAATTTTTTTCTCTGTATTTGTTGGCACATTTTCTTAAGGGTTGCATTCATTTATTTATTCCTCATACAGTAGGTAACAGGGTTCAAAGTGGGTGTGATGATGGGATAAATTATAGCAGCCAACCTCCCTTGGATTGGAAAATAGTTGGATATAGGTCTTAGGCACATAGAAGTCCCAATTCCATAAAACAAGAGAAGAGTGGTCAGGTGAGAGGAACAGGTTGAGAAGGCTTTCCAGTGGCCTTGAGCATGATTGATCTTGATAATGGTAGAGATGATGCAGATGTAAGAGAAAACTGTGAGAACAAAGGCTCCCAGGATGGGGCAACTGCTGTATACAAAGATCAAGTCTTCATTTACTTGATAGCACAAGAGAGCCTCATGATAGGAGGAATGTCACAGGAAAAGTGATCAATGACATTAGGCCTACAGAAAGGGAAGGAGAATGAGTTGATGGCATGGAAAATGGAGTAGAGGGCCCTGTAACAGTTTGAGTTTTATGTAATTATGAATTCCAAAAATATAAATTGGATTATGCTTGTAAACTCATCTACTCATCTGGGCATGATTGGTTTTTGATAAGGGCATTAACTGGGCCACGTCAGGAGGGCATTGGGCCCTGCCCCTCAGTGGGTGTGGTCTCAAGTATAAAGGCCAGGCAGCAGATTTGAGTTGCAGAGAGTTGGAGAAGCAGATTTAAGAAGTAGTTCTGATGTTGGAGTGAGCCGTTCACCCAATAGTCTCCAGCTGAACTTGTGGAGGAAACAGAAGCTAAGCCTGGAGAGATACACAGCCCCAGGAACAGAGGAACCCAGAAGCCTGAACACTGGAGATGTAGGCAGCTGTCTTGCTCCAACACATGGACTTTGGTGAGGGAAGAACTTTATGCTTTGTGGCCTGGTAACTGTAGGCTTCTACCCCAAATAAATACCCTTTATAAAGACACCAATCTTTGGTATATTTCAAAAGGCACACCTGTGGCTGACCAAAACAGGCCCCAAAATCCAGGCAGGGGAAACAACCTCCCACCAGAGGTTTCTGCTCATAATGATCCCATAGAAGAGGCATCTGTGGATGGCCATACAGTGGTCATAGGCCATGGCAGTGAGCTGGAAACACTCCATGGCATCCATGGTGAAGAACAGGTAGAGATGGGCCACATATTCTGTGAAGGAAATATCCTTGGAACCCAAGATGGCATTGACAATTACTTTGGTCATGGTAACTGAGGTATAGCACACATCTAGGAAGGAAAAGTTCCTCAGGAAGAAATACATGGGTGTGTGGAGTTGGTGATCTTTGATAATCACTGTGATGATAGAGATATTCTGCATGAGTCCAAAGATGTAAATTATCATAAAAACACTAGTGCTGAAAGCATTTACAATTGGGATGTCTGAGGAGCCCTGTTGGATAAAATGTGCCACAATGCTCTGATTGGTCATCTAATTGACAAAGAAAGAAATGAGAAAAAAAAAGATATAATTACCTTAGATACAATAAGGTACAAAGAATCCTGTTGACAACTTTTTCAGACTCTAGTTCTTTTCCTCAGAAATAAATAAATTCCTTTCACTTTTTTCTGTGTTCTGTATATACTTTTAAATAGTTAGTCATTTTTGAATAGAGAAAATTATCTAACCCATATTTCACACTTAATAAAAATCAATTGAAATGAAAAGAACTAATAACTCTTCTTGGATTAGCATTAATAAAAAGTTAACATTTAGTAAGCATAATTTGAATCAGAGACAGTGTTTAAAAAATAAAACTGTGGATGGTCAAAAGCATCTTTTCCTCATAAATAACTCTAGTGTAATGACCATTTCCCATAAAATTATTTGTGTAAATAAGTAGAGTCAAGGGCAACTTAAGTAATTTGCTCAGGCTTATAATTTAAAAAGTGGCAAAGGTAGAATACAAACAAGGACAGGTCTAATTCTTTAGCAAGACACTAAATTCCCTCCATTACCTGATAGAACAAAGTAAATATTTCTGAGATGAAAATTAAAACTGGTGACATTTCCATTGTTAAAGGCAGCATCCTAAAATTACTCATGTTTAGATATCTGTTTGTTAGGAAAACTAAAGTACACTCTCCATTGTCAGGCCCAGCTCATCTCATTTGTTTTTTCCTTTGCACTATGTGAGATGACCAAGGACTACTTTCTCTCCAATGCTCGAGTTTATTTCTAATGCCACTCTTTGTTTTTTTCTCTTGAAGGTAACACCCTCCTCCCAAATAAAAGATGATATTGCAAGTTTAATTAATACTAATTATTGCATTTTTGTGAAAGGCAATAGCTTAAATTTCATTTTTGCCAATGATGATAAAATAAGAAATGGATTTAACTTTCCAACAAAAATGACTAAAGAAGGAACACAAATATGAAACATTGTCAGATATTAGGCAAAAGACACCATAAAAAATGAGTTATTTCAGTGAAGAAAAAAGAAAAATTCTTGTTATATCTGATTATCACCCTTGGTTTGGTTTGTGGTCAATTTCTTGACTGTAGGGATAGAAAAGTGGAATGGAAACAGGGAACGCTAAACACTGAATTGAAAAGATTGGCATTTGTGGAAGTTTAGGCAGGTGGGAGTAGTGGGACTACTTCCAGTTAAGAAAGGAGCTACACAAATAAACAAACAAAAAGCCTTCAGAAATCTGCATAGGGGTCGTGCTGAGCTTTTGCTGAGTTATAAGTCTCCCACATATTTCACATGAATTGGTAATATTATTATTTGTACATACAGCATAAAATTCAAAATGAAAACACTAGAGCAGCCACAGAAAATAATCTTATATTATTTATAGTTAATAAGCCAAAAATAAAGATAAAATAAAATACTAAAAATGTTCGATGATCAAAACTAAGTCAAAAAAAAGTAACCCCCAGTGTGGGACACAACTCTGAGTGATGAGCCTCCATGGCACTGATGGATTATTACCAAACACCAACAAATGATGCATTTGGAAAAAGACCATGACCAAAAGGGGATAATTAATTACAGTAGAGTTTTTACAGCTGAGATTTTAAAGTGAGTCAGGAGGTCATTCCAGATGTTATGCTTATACATGTCTCATCAGATCTCACTAACTGCCACAGTAAACAAAGCCTCAAACAGGGGTCTCCAAAGTACTCTAGGGACATCTGGACACTATAGGGAAGGCACACAAGTGCATCAAATCACCACCCCATCAGTGGCCCTTACCTTGGAGTATATGATAACCTATTTCCAACAGTAACAGAGTGAGGTCATTTATAATTACCCTACACATGGCTCTGATTCTTTTATTTGAATCTGTTATTAACACTATGCCAATTAAATATATGTCCAAGAAACATAAATCTTTCCTCTGTTCATATGTCAGTTGAGTCCTGGTTCTCAGCAAAGTTGCACCCAATACCTACTCTCCAGTTTATTGGACTCATCCAGGACAACTAACTAAAAGATGATGATGAACAATCCCCATCCCAATAAGCAGAGTATCTACAACTGCAAGCAAAATAGTTCCCTCCATCTGCCTCATGAGATCTAAGGCCTTTTCAATCTGAAGCAGAGGGGGCATCACCATCCCCAAATCCTCAAGATTGAAAAATGAACAACGTAAGTCTGGAATGCAACCATGGACTAAAATAGACTTATTATCATTGTAGTAACAGAAGAATTTGTACATTGATCTAAAGATTGTGGCTATCAGAGGTTCTGAGGGGAGGGGGATGGAAGAATAGGTAGGACCTAGGGTATTTATAGGACAATGAAATTGTTCTGTATAATTTTGCAATGATGGATCTAGGCCTTTATACATTTTGTCAAAACCTGTACAATTGTACAGTACAAACTTTAAACCATAATGCAAACTATAGAATATGGTTAGTAACAAAGCTTCAATATGTGTTCATCAATTGTAACAAATGTACCACACTTATGTAAGATGTAAATAATAGGTGAAACCGTGAGGGGGGTGAGGTGGTGTATATAGGAAACCTTATATTTTTTATGTAACTTTTCTGTAATCTAAAACTTATTTAAAAATAAAGAAAAAATAGAAAATAAAAAGACCACTCAATATATATTACAAATGAAAAAAATAGAAAAATTTTATATTTCAGCACAAAATTAATATTTATATTTTATGTAAGTGTTATAAACACTTTACATTTTTAAAAAGCTGAGTTTATAAGAATGGAATGAATATACTCCTCTAATTTCCACATTTGGAGACAATACTTCAACTCTGTCACTGAGTTATTCTCCTTTCTAAGAGAATTATCAGTTTACAATGGACAGAGGTATAAATTAGTATAATCCTTCAAATAATTATTTTTTCAATTTTTATTTCTCTCTCCTTATTGGCCTTATTTCATTGATTTCTGTATTTAGTTTCTATTTTCTTCCTTTTTATATGGGATTACTCAGGTATTTTTTCATTAAAAATGTATTAAAGTATAACATTCATACATCAATATTCATTAAAAAATTGTACAATATAAGTTGTGAACTTACAAAACAAAAATGCACAATATCTTAGAGGGATCCTATACACTACCCACAAAACAAATATGAGAATATCTCTCATTAACTATAACAAATATATTATACTAATAGAGAATGTTAATAATAAATTGGGTTGGGGGGAAATACACTGAAAATGGACTGTAGTTAAAAGTAATTTTTGATGATACTCTTTCATAATTTATAACAAATGTTTCAGCTATTCATTTTATAGTATCTCAAAGCATATCCCAAGATAATTTACTTTTCTTTCTTTCTATCATATATTAAAATCTATAATTTACAATATTAAATATCATAGTAGCAGCAATGACACAATTTTGAAATATGTATCTCTGTTAGTCTAAATTCTAAATATACATAAAGCCTATCATTTCTAACAGATTCTGTTATTCAATTAATTATTGAAATGGGACTTTTTAAAAACTTTCAGAAGATTATATTGTGTAATTTGAAATTTTTGAGACTTCTGTGCCTTTGTACATAATATGTAAATTCTAACAACCATTTCCATTAAAAACAATGAAGTTTTTATTGTTTACATACAATTATTTTCTTTACAGATCTCTATTTTCCCATCTGAAAAATTTATCTTTTTATTTGCTAGTGTGAAGCTCAGTAATTATTTCAAATATATATATGTATTAAACTTTATCATTTTTAATATATTTCTTATGAAAACTTTTTTCTGCACAAAAATTTATTTTATATTCTTAGTTTATTGTCCTCTTTGTCCATATTCAATATCCCTTTGCAGCCCTAATGATTATTATTTTTAATTTACATTTTTTTCTATTACATCAGTGCAGAGAATAGGTCAATTGGCAATCTCTGGAGAAGGATTGCATCCTTTACATCTGTATTAGTCAGCCAAAGGGGTGCTGATGCAAAATATCAGAAATCTGTTGGTCTTTATAAAGGGTATTTATTTGGAGTAGAAGCTTGCAGCTACCAGGCCACAAAGCAGTAAGTTACTTCCTACATCAAAGTCTGTTTCAAGTGTTGGAGCAAAACAGCTGCTGATGTTTGCCAGAGTTCAGGCTTCTTGGGTTCCTCTATTCTCAGGGATCCATTTCTCTCTGGACTTAGCTCCTTTGTTTCCTCCACAAAGTCAGCTGTAAGCTATAAGGCTCTCTAGGCTTTGCCTCTCTCCACAAGGCCAGCTGTGAACTGTCATGTGAATAGCTCATCTCCTTTCCCAGGGCCATCACTCCTTCCTCAGGACCAAGATCCTCTGTGCTTACTCCCCAGGGCTTCAGCATTAAAATTCAGCATCAGAATGCCAATATTAAAAACTCCAACTCAAAAATTCCAAATCTGTCCTTTGCCATGTCTTTTATCTTTGAGACCCTATGTTCCAAGGGGTGGGGCTCAATACCCTACTGACATGGTCCAATCAAAACCCTAATCATAATTTAATCATGCCCAGATGAACAGACCAGTTTACAATCATAATCCTATGTCTATTTTGGAGATTCATAACTATACCTAACTGCCAAACTGCTATAACATCCTTAACCATTTTCTGGCCTTCAGGTCTGAGTTAAGTCAACAGCAGACCAGACTGACACTACCTCTTGCACCACTGATGATAAACTGCACTACAGAAGTAAGGCCATTCTGACTTCTTTCTGTGCTCTGCCTGTCTAAATATGGTGAGCCCGAGCATTCTTCCCTATAGTAAAATGAATGCTCAGGTAATAGTTTTGCTTTCTATTACTGCTGTGCTTCTATGTTCCAAACCAAATATTAGACTGAATTCATTTTTACATCGCTGTGCAGTATTATAGTATATTCATTGCTCCCTTTCATGACAAATACTTTTGTTTCCTTTTGGTACCCAATGCATAAAATATCTGTTTCCATTCTTAAAATCCTATCTTATTTAATTTTTAATTCTTTCTCTCTCCACAGCCAAAAAAAATTAGAACTTTGGACAGTAGTTAATATGTTTCCATAAATGCAGCTACAATTTCACTCCATGTTCAATTTTAAATGCCTGAAATATCTCTGAATTTGTAGGTTTTTGCTTCAGTGCTTTAATGTGATTTAGCCAAATAAGAGCTTTTCAACAATTTTGTCAGTTACATTCCTGTGACTGTGCATGTATATGTATTTGTGTTCCTGTGTGTTTATGGAGACCTTCAATTGTCTTCTTCATTGTGGATTTGAAACTCTGACCAACAAATACATTAAAAAGATTGGCATAATAACATTTACCTTCTTTTTCTCATGAGCTCACAAATGGAAACACCAACATTTGAGGTTTCAGAAGTTTGCAAGAACTACTAAGAGCAGAAAGAATAATTTTCTTTCTTTTTTTTTACTGACAGTCAATTTTTCTAATCCTCCTGCCTCAGGACTGCGAGCCTACACTTTTTCATGGCTTTTTCTATGCATATTTTCCAGGAAGGACATAATGGTGTAAACTGAGTTATACACCCAAGGAAAGTCTATATAACTTGTAGTCTAACTTATTTCTGGACCTCTAGAAGTGTTCATTTTGAATCAATGTCATTATTAAGTATTGTTATTCTTATTAAATTTGGTGTGCCTACAATGGAATGGGGAATAAAATAGAGAAAAATGTAGAGAATATTTTATAAGGACAGAATGATGAGGAGAGAGAAAACTAATACGGAAAATGCTGAAAGAAAAAAAGCCCATACAAAAAGAAAGCTAGAAGAGAGAACAGAATAGACAAGATAGAAGTTAACAAGTGTGAAGTTGAGAGCAAATGAAAAAAGGTGTAATGTAAGAACCACAACAGAAAGCTTTCACCTAAAGGGCCTTGTACTCTGTGAGGAGAACTGGCAGGTGATTCTGGAACTCCAGAAGGGGAGTCATGTTTAACTAAAATAATGAAATTCCAGTGAAGGCTCGAGTTGTGCATTAACCATTGAGCAGGCACAAATACACAAACTAAGCAGTGAAGAAAGGGATATCACTACAGACCCCACCAAAATAAAGAATACCATAAGAGGATACTTTGAAAAATTATGTGCTAACAAGAATGATAATTTAGAGGAAACGGAAAAATTCCTAGACTCACAAGCAGCCTACACTGACAAAAGAACAAATCAATGAACTCAACAGTCTAGTTACAACTTAAGAGATAGACTCAGTCATCAAAAACCTCCACAGTAAGAAGAGCCCAGGACCAGATGGCTTCACAGCTGAATTCTACCAAACAGACCGGAAAGAACTAAAACCAATCCTGCTTAAGCTCTTCCAAAAAACAGAAATAGAAGGAACATTGCCTAACTCATTCTATGATATCTACATTACCCTAAGACTGAAGCCAAACAAAGATGCCACAAGAAAGGAAAATTACAGACCAATTTCTCTAATGAACCTAGATGCTACAATCCTCAACAAAATACTTGTTAATCTCATTCAACAACATATCAAAAGCATTATACCGCATGAACAAGTGGATTTCTTCCCAGATATGCAAGGATGGTTCAATACAAAAAAAATCAATATAACACATCACATAAACAGATTGAAAGAAAAAAAATCACATGATCATTTCTATAGATGCAGAAAAAGCATTCAGCAAAATACAGCACACTTTCCTTATAAAAACACTGCAAAAGATAGGAATAGAAAGAAACACTCTGAACATTATAAAAGGTATCTATGAAAAACCCAAAGCTAATATCATCTTCAATGGTGAAATCCTAAGAGCATTCCCTCTGAGATCAGGGACAAGAAAAGAATGACCACTATCACCACTCTTATTTAACATTGTCCTAGAAGTACTTGCTCCAGCACTGAGGCAAGAAAAAGATATAAAAGTCATCCGAATTGGAAAGGAAGAAGTAAAAGTTTCATTATTTGCAGATGACATGATCCTATACTAAAAAGCCCAGAAAAATCTACAACGAAGCTGCTAAACTTATAAAGGAGTTCAGTGACATTACAGGCTATAAGATCAATGCTGAAAAATCAGTAGCATTTCTGTACACCAGCAATGAGCAATCTGAGGAGGAAATCAAGAAAAAAGTACCATTTACAATAGTAACAAAAATAATCAGATACCTAGGAATAAATTTAACTAAAGAAGTAAAGGACTTGTATGCAGAAAACTACACAACATTGTTAAAGGAATTCAAAGTAGACTTAAATAAATGGAAGAATATCCACTTTTCATGGATAGGAAGACTAAATATCATCAAGATGTCTATCCTACCAAAGATAATCTAAAGATTTAATGCAATCCCAATAAAATTTAACACTATTTTTTAAGGAATGGGAAAAACTAACTACAAAATGCGTTTGGAAAGGTAAGATGCTCTGAATTGCCAAAGACATATTGAAAAAGAAAAATGAAGTTGGAGGTATCACACTCCCTGACTTCAAAACATACTACAAAGCTATAGTGGTGAAGACTGCATGGCATTGGCACAAGGATAGACACATTCACCAGTGGAAATGAATTGAGAGTTCTGATATAAATCCTCACATATACAGTCACCTGATATTTGACAAGTCTGTCAGGCCCAGTCAGTGGGAAAGAATGGCCACTTCAACAAGCGGTGCATGGAGAAATGGATATCCATATGCAAAAGAATGAGAGAGGAACACCATCTTACACCTTTTATGAAAATTAACCCAAGGTGTATCAAAGTTCTAAATATAAGAGCCAAGACCAGAAAAACCTGGGAGGATAATGTAGGGAAGCATCTACAGGACCTTGTAATAGGAAATGGTTTCATGGACTTCACACCCAAATCACCAGCAGCAAAAGAAAAAATAGATAAATGGGATCTCCTCAAAACTAAAACCTTTTGCACCTCAAAGGATGTCATCAAGAAAATAAAAAGGCAGCCTACATAATGGGAGAAAATATTTGGCAACCATATATCTGATAGGAGCATAATATCTTGCATATATAGAGATCCTACACCCCCAAAACAAAAAGACTAACAACCCATTTAAAAAATAGGTAAGGGACCTGAGAAGACAGTTCACCAAGGAAGAAATACAAATAGGTAAAAAGTCCTTGAAAAAATCCTGGACATCTCTAGCTATTAGAGAAATGAAAATCAAGACTACAACGAGATTCCATCTTACACCCATTAGAATGGCAGTTATTAAAAAAACTGCAGACCTTAAATGTTGGAGAGGATGTGGAGGAATGGGAAACCTCATCCACTGCTGCTGAGATTGTGGATTTATCCAACCACTGTGGAAGACAGTATGGCAGTTCCTCAAAAAACTAAATATAGATCTTCCATATGATCCAGTGATTCCACTGCTGGATAAATACCCAGAAGAATTGAAAGCAAAGACATGAACAGGTATATGTACATGAATGTTCATAGTGGCATTGTTCACTATTGTCCAAAGTTGAAATCAACCCAGGTGCCCAACAACAGATGAATGGATAAACAAAATGTGGTACATACATACAATGGGATATTACTCAGCAATAAGAAGGAATAAAGTGCAAACACATGGGAAAGCATGGATCAATCTTGAATACCTTATGTTGAGCAAAGCAAGCCAGGCATTGAAGGATGAACTGTAAATGATCTCACTGATATGAATTAATGAAATTGAGCAGCCCCTGAGAACTAGGGTCTGAAAAATAGGTTTACAAGAAAGAGAACAAGAAGACAAAGTTGTGGGCATCATCCATATGGACGTAATCTGTGGTGAGGTGATGGAGTGTGTTTCTGTGTTGGGGAATGGGACAGGTAGGTGGTGATATTGTTTGGTTTGGTGGCACAGGGTTGTTGGCTAGGATGCCTGCAAAGGGCAGGTTGGAGAGCCCAGGATGCTTTGGGGTGGTGGAAGACAGACCACATGAACACTTGGGACTTGTGGGTGAGGGGTTGTGACTGCCTAGGTTGGAATGCTCTTGTGATAATATGAAGGAGAGGTGTCACAACCTGGGGGTGTGGGTTGGGGGACACTCAGGGTGGTGGATCTTGAGAGGGCCTTGGGGTAGTGTGAGAGGGTTCATCCTGTCATACTGTGTTGTACCAGTGAGTGGGGAACCCACTGGCAAATGTGGATGATCCATTAATGGGCCCTTATTATTCATGATTAGCCTTATGAGTATTTGCTCTTGAAATTGAAACAGCCTAGTGTTATGGGTTGCCTCTTGAGAACCTCCTTGTTGCTCAAATGTGGCCTCTCTCTAAGCCAAACTCAGCATATGAATGCATTACCTTCCTCACAGTGTGGAAAATGACTCCTGGGGATGAGCCTCCCTGGCAATGAGGGATTACTAACAAATGCCAATGGGCGGTATGACTGGAAAAAGACTTTGAATAAAAGGGGGAAATGGTAAAGACAAATGAGTTCATACAGCTAAGAGACTTCAAAGTGAGTCAAGAGGTCAACCCAGAGACAACACTTTTGCAGATCCCAGTAGGATCTCCTAGGCTTCCAATATGGACATCACCCCAAACAGAGGGCCTCCTGAGGGCTTTGGAGACATCCAGGTCCTATATCAGGGCAGATAGCCCCAGAGTTTTGTGCCTTACCAGTGGTCCCTAATTTGGAATACTTGCTCCTGAGTGTGACAGAGTCTTACTGAAATATATCTTCACTGCACATGGTCCATCTGTCTCTTCTATTAAAACCTATATTTGCTGTCAAAGTTTTAGTTGTACTTCCAGAGACCAGAGACTACAGGCTGTCCATGTGCCAGCTGGGTCCAGAGGATTGGTAGACCTGCAACTCCTACTCTACAACTCAGTAGACCCACACAGAACCCCAAGTGGGTGGACAATGGCTATCCAAGGGAATGGAGAGAGCCTGCATCTGCAGGCAGGATATTCTCTTTCATCATATCCATGGGATGTAAGCCCCCTCTCCCTTGGTGGTGGAGGGGACATCACCATCCTAGATTCCTCAGGATTGGGCAAAGAGCTATGGACTAGAGTGGACTTGTTGGTGTCCTGTTATAGACTTGTGATTCACACAATGGAAGAAATTTCAAAATTATATGGAACTAGGGGCCCCTGGATGATTTGGGGGCAGAGAGAGGGAAGGGCAGTTGTAATACTGGGGCTTTATTGGGACTTGGGAATTGTCCTGGGTGATGTTGCAATGTAGGATATAGGCCATTTTATATCATCATGTATCATGCAGAACTGTGTGTGAGAGAGG
>PVKH010012172.1:0-17392 GCA_004027955.1 Chaetophractus vellerosus | reverse complement strand
AAGTCATAGCTTAGGAAATAGTCCACAATTTCAGAATCATCTCCAAACGCCTTGCTTTCCAGCCTTGTTTATAAGCCAGGCTACTCCAAAATTTCCTCTTACTAGACCTGCTTACCAAAATATCAACTAAATTTTGTGCATTACCATTCCTCTTGAAAGAGGGTCTTTGCTAACAGAGAGGTTTTCTTACCCCCTTATACGGGAATCAATAGCCCGATAAAGTATATTTCGCTCAGCAGGGCATAAAGCCCCTGCTCCCGTGAGCACCCAGGTGGTGCAATTAACGATATACCTGTGGACTGGGTTCCAATCAGGGGCTGGCTCTCCATGTCACCGTGCAAGGCAACCACACTGACTGTGTACTCAGAACCCGGCCTGAGGCCTTGCAGCTCTGCAGTGTCTTCTTCACCATCAGGTGCAGGGAATAGCTCATGGATTCCATCCTCAGGGCTCGAGTAGGTCACCCTGTACCTGGTAACTTGCCCCTGTGGGCTTTCCCAAGCAATTTTGATGGAATCGACATCCACATCAGTGAATGCCAGTCCTTTAGGGCGATCAATGTCTGTTAGGCAAATTAATGGTAAGAGGTTATGTGAAAAGCAAGTTGTGAAATAAGCATTTTTATAACATGCAAAGCAGTTTTGCAGTTTTTGGATTTTCTTTCTTTTTTTTAATGAATTAAATTCCAATTAAACCGTTATTAAATGGAAAATTACCTGACAGTTAAAAGTTTTTTGGCTTAGAAATTATTTAACGTCGCATCACTTATGAACTTACAAAGACGTAAGTGTACATGAGATGCATAGAGATCTTGCGAAATGTCCCTTCAAAGGATATTTATGTATGTTAATTTTAAGATATTCTACCAAGATTTGTTTTTGCAATGTGAGGGTTAGTCTCAGAGACCCAGGTTTTCTACACCTTGGAAGTGGTAAAGTTGATTTTCAATGTTAGATTCAGATTGGTATCATCTTTATCAAACTCTTCATTTCCCCCTTCTATTAAGTATTTACATTAAAAGCTCCTCCAACACAGTCCTCCAAATGCTCCAAACATAATAGCTGTATGAGGCACACTTCAATCAACTTTACCATCCAGTCATAGAAAAGATGGTCCTAGCAAAATATTTTGTAGATTTGCTGTAGGCAAATAAGATTTTTGCTGAGGTCATTTGAGCAAAAGGGATTCAAAGCACAGCAACTAACTATGGTAGTTCTACAACTTCTTTCCTTATAAGTTCATTGCTCGGCACTGAGAAGGAAACATGTTTGTATAGGGCTCAGCCCAAGATACAAACTTACTGACACATTGACTTTCCCTATGTAAAACAGCAAAAGACATGCAGAGGATGTTCAGACTTCTAAAAACAAAATTTGACTTGGAAAATGGAAAATGAACGCTGGTTACGTACTGGTCACTGCAGTCTGAACCAGAGGCTGACTCTCTCCATTTCTATTCTGAGCGTAGACACTGACCACATACTCCACTGTGGGCTGCAAGCCTTCGATGGTCATTTCTGTTTGATCTGCAAAGGGAGTGAAAAGCAAATGCATCATCCGTCATCTACTGTAAAGTTATTCAAGCAACTTTCAGAGTTCGGTAGTAAATGAGTGGTAGCCCAGAATTTTCATTAAATGTGGAGGAGTCAGACTTCTGTTTCCTCCAGGATAAACATATCCATTGCTAATGCAAATTACCATATTGGAGTAAAATTGTCAGCATGAAAGGATATGCTCTAAAAGTTAATATGATGTCCCAACAATTAATTGATGACGCTCTTTAAAAGTTAAAATTTACTTGACTTTAGAGATAATGCCTCAGCATCCTAATGTCAGAAGTATTTTATATAGAAATAAAAACAACAGAGCTGAAAGGATCTGAGAAAGTCAGTCAGGCCATCCATCCCTTTCTTTTTGATGTGCACCATAAACGAAACCACAAAGATGAATCTACCAAGGAGAGCCATGCATGCAAAACCAGAAGGCACTGATCTAAAAAATTCTACTGTATAGTGAGTTGGCAATGATCTTGAACCCTGAAATCACGAATGGGGCAACTTTGCTATACGATGTGAAATGCGTAGTGCTCACAGCAAGGTGGCCACCCATTTTTTAAAAAAAGAATAGTCTCTGGTCCTATTCTGTTTATTCTTCTGTGTGTGAGATGCTGGCTAGTCTTACCTGGACCTGTAGTTTTAGTTTTTGATTGTCCTGGGCCATTTTGGGGAGTGGCGGTCACTCGGTAACCAGTAACTGGGGAACTGGAAGGCAGCCACTTGACACTAATGCTGTTGTCCTGAACATCAGTCACTTGCATCTGGGATGGCTTGTCGATTTCTACAAATAAAAGCAAGGAGAAACAGGTGAGACCCCAGTGGTATGGACAAGTCCTTGTCTCTAGCACCAGCACGTTTCCGAAAAATTTGTTACAGCTGTTAACCTTTCCCAGTTTTTTTTTTTTTTGCAGGAACACAGCAATTGCTTCTTGGAGGACAGGGCATGTATCTAGATCCCATTACCTATTTTCATTTTGGCTGCTTTCATTCATAAAGAAGCTACATTCCAAGGATGAGTGTATCTTCTTTACCTTATCAGCTCATCCATTCATTCGTTTATCCATTCATTCATTCATTCAACAAATATATATGGAGCCTCCATTATACCTGTCTCTATTGCAGGCAAATGGAATAAATCAGTTAACAAAGCAGACAAAAATCCCTGCTCACGGAGTGCTTCCTTGTATAACTAGCTCAAAATTGTGTTAACTGCAGATGTTGTTTTGTCTAATTAAAAAAAAAAAAAACAATTCCACAATGGGGAAATTACCATGGGAGAACAATGTAGAATTTACGTGAGTAAATATGTCCATGCCGCCCCAGAGGAGGCATTAGTACCTGTTCGGTAATCAATGGAAACTGGCTTGCTGCTTGCCGGGCTGTCCCCACGGCCAATGACGGCATGCAGGGTGATGGTGTAATCAGCTCCAGGTTTAAGGCCGGTAATGGTAGCTGTAGACTTGCTCCCAGGCACAGTGAACTCCTGGACAGGGCCTCCTGCACAAAAAAAAGGGGGTAAGCGCCGGGGTGAGGGGCTTAGAGCTCCCTGGGCAAAGCTGACTGAATGAATGAGTGCAACCAGAGCAGCAGGCAAGTCATATCTTACTGCTTATTCCCTTTGTACAAGTGCTATTATCAGGGCCTGAACTGAAAGGTGCTATTTATGCATGTGGTAAACCTTTAAAAATTGGGAGAAAATTGCAGCTCATGCTATTTTAATGTTCTAGCTTTAAAATGTCACTAAGTTTTAGATGATCATTAGAAGGGGAAGGGAAGTAAGCTCTCCATCCCAGGAGTGCATATCTTGTGCCCCTTGGTTTTTATTTTTAAAGGAATATATTCACATTAAATAAAGTTTGGAAAACACAGGCAAGTAAAAAGAATAAAAAATTTAAAAGTCACTTATCATTTCACAACTGATAATATATTGGTGAACGAGCTCACAATTCTTTCTTCCTCAGCTCCACTCTTCCCCCTCTAGTTGTGTTATATAAACAGCTTTTTATCTTGATTTGACTACCAATTGTGTCATACACATTTTCCAGGTACTCTTGGGGACGATAAGGCTCCCAAACTGCTTTAACTATGTGTCCGTGGCTGGGCTTTGAGGCTCTGCCCGACGATCCTGCCTTGGTAAGTGTGGGGAGCGGCACTTGGTTAGCTCACCGGTTTCTCCATAGGCGATCCTGTAATACCTCACTGTGACGGGCGGAGCATCCCAGCTGATCAACAGGCTGGTGGGAGTTGCGGCCACAACTTTCAGGTCCGTTGGAACATCAGAAACTGGAAAATACACGGGTAAGTTGTCACATCTGTAATTTTCAAACGACGCCCCAATTCACTCTTTGTTTGTTTGTCAGATCCTTATCTTTATAATTCCTTCATGTAATAATGTGAATACTATTCAAAATGGGCAGAATTGAAAATTATGAACAATTCAAGATAAAGGGTGATAAAATGATTGTTTCCAATTTACTGAAGGATTCTTTTCCTCACCTTTTTATTTTGAAAAATTTTGAAACTTCAGAAAAGTTATAAAAATAGTACAACAAAGACCATATACCCTTCATTTAGACTCACTAACATACACACATAGACACATTTTCCACCCCCCCAAACACACACACACACACACACATATAAATACATTTTTTGCTTAACTATTTAAGACTAATGTACAGTCATCATGATGACACTTTACCCCTAAATACTTAGCCTCTAGTTCCTAAGAATAATGAATGACACTATGACACTTAAATAATTATATTTTTAAGGGAATTTTGAAACAGGGTGTTAAGTTTTCTGTATTTTGAACAAAGTTTAATTATTAGAAATTTTAAAATCCCTAAGTCAAGTGAGGATTGCCTTGAGATAAGTAAACTAGCTTCCTTTTAATATATTCTGAGAGGGAATATACTCCACACATTCCCTCACGTCCCTCTCCTTGCCTCATATCCATTATCTGTTTTCTAAGAGATGATGACTCAGACAACACAAAGCTATTTCACAGAAGACACCACCTGCATAGGAAAGTCCTCTGAGTTTCTTTGCAAACCAGAAAGCAAGTTACCTGTTGATTGTTGGCCAACCAAGGGGAGACTTTCCTCTTTGCCGTTGACAGCAACAATGCTAACCACATATTCTGTCCCTGAGTTGAGGTTGGTGAGGGCAATGGAATTTCGAGTGGGGGGCACTCGATCTACTCGAGGTCTTCCAGGACTGTTCTCAGGATGATGGCGAATAATGTAGCCAGTGACGGTGGCTCGAGGAGTGATCCAATAGACAATGAAAGAGTTGGCAGTGATATCAGAGAAATCAATGCCAGTTGGGGAATCAAGACCTATTTTTCCCAGGAAAGAAGAGAGAGAGAGAAAAAAAGGAAACCACCAGCTTAGGAAGTGAAAAAGAGGAAAGTAACACACATATACCATTTCTGTCCTTCCACATTAACACCACGATTTGCCATAAACTTTGGGTTATCTTATACTGATTCTAAGTCACATAAAAATTTCAAAACTGTGTACTGACTCAAATGTACTGTTCAAATGGCCAAGTCAAACATTCTTTTTTTCCTTTCACTAAGTAGTGCAAGTAATTTATATGTGTCATTACAGTATGTTTCTACGTAATATTTGAAGATAGGTGTTTAAAATATTCTTGGAATCGGTATCTAGAAATGCTTCAGTGTTTAAATATTCTATGTTTCTATCCTGTAAGCATATCTTTCAAAATAAGGCAAGATCTGCCTGCTCGCAATTTAAGTGTTTGGCTCCCAAAGATGCTTTCTATTCTCAAAAGGGAATTGATATAGTCACAGAGCTATAACTATGCCAAACATAAAACATTAGGAAACCTAAATAAGACATTATCCTTGCCAAACTGCAATTCCAGTAATTCCTCATGAATTAAGAATTTAGTGATTGTAGAAAAATGAACAAGAATTCAGAGCTCATCTCAAATTCAAATCACTTAACCTCTCTGGAGTTCCCAGCAAATTTCTGTTCCAGGTGTAACATCCACTTGTTCTATTCAATAATTTGCTCAAGTCAAATTGAGATTTTACAACTCCTTTTGGGAAGCAAGAGGACTATATTAATAAACTAACGAATACAATAAAATGTACATTTTAAAAGAGAAAAATAAAAAAAGAAGTATTCATATAAGAGAGGACTTGGTATTTATGGATTCAATTCAACTTCCTTTACAGAGTAAAACAATATTTCATCAAGAAAAAGGGAGAAACTTTGTGGCTCAGTAAAGGAGGAAAAATACTTAGGTGACAATGATAAATGTTAGGTCAGCCACTAGACAGAACTGCCTAATGAGAAGAAATGCCTGCCATGCCTAAATAATAGAGATGATGGAATATTCTTCTTGGGAGAGACAACAAAATTTCTGGACTAATTTCAGTCCTCTCTGGAGGCAGAAAGTAGAATCGTAGTGACTGAAAGTTAGTGTAATTGTTGATTAAATGTCTTTTATTTTTTAAGACCTGTCATCAAAAAGTAATAATAAGGCTACAAGTACTACCAGCACAAAAGATGGAGATGCATTTTTAGACATAGGATTTCATTTTGTTATTTAAAATTGGTACATGAGAGCTACTCGATAAGCGTATTGCCAGCACGACTCACCGGTTTTCTGCGTTCCTCTAAGAGGTATGCTCTCATGTTGTTCGTAGACACTGGAGATGCTGACTAAATATTCTGTTCCAGGCAGGAGATCTGAAGAGGCAAGCGGGACTTATTTTAAACTCACTCTAGAAAGCATGAAAATCCAAAGCACTTCTGGGACTATTTCAACTGATGCAGTATCCAAGCATCCGGCCCTCTCTCCAACGTACACCTAAATGAACGCAGATACCTCTAGTGTGTTCTATAATTAGTTGATAAAGAAGGGCTGGCTTGCCCTGCCCTCTGGGAGTGTGGCTCAGCCCATGCACCATGAAAAGGCATCTTGCCAGTACAGAAGTAAGATGCAGCTGCTACAGCCTCCTAATGATATTTCTGTCATCCACGTCGAAGTACGTCTGCTGAGGGCAGATGATGGTGGCACCATAGATTATCATTAATCCACATCAGTACTGTGGTACTCCTTACAAACAACCCTGTGAGCTGTTTGCTACTTTTTTAAAAAGCAGCTTTATTGATATACAGTACTACATCCATTTAAAGTGTACATTTTGGCAGATTTTAACATATGCATGCCTTTGTGAAGCCAGCACCTAACTGAATATATCCAATCACCTCCAAAAGTTTGTTTTACTACAATTATCCCCATTTTACAAATGAGAAAACTGAGGCACAGGGAAGTGACTTGTGCAAGTCACTAGACCACTGGTCTAAACAATTATCCTGTTCTGGAAACTAAAGCAGGGTTCTTAACCTTTTTTGTTCCATGGACCCCTTTGCTGGTCAGGTGAAAACCATGGACCCCTTACGAAGTCCACACTATACTGTGTATTATTTAATAAATTTATCACACCCGCACTCACACATCCCCACAAGAATAATATTTTTTTGAATTTCAATTCAAGCTCATGGATCCCTTGTTAAGAACCCCTGTTCTAAAGGGAAAGAAGGTCAGCTCTGTCACGTTGAGGTGAGAACTGAATATAAATGATATATACATTTCTGGGTATCCTTTTCCCCCATTTTAAGAAGTCAAGAAGGTAGAATAAGGTTCCTAACCTTTGAACTCCTGGATACTAGCCCTCCATTTGTGACAACCCTTCAGCCTTTCTATATAGGCTTCTACAAGGGTTCGAGAAAGCACTGTACTAGGAGGTCTGAAGCTTGGCCTTGATTCTCCACCCTCCCGCTAGGCCAGAACCACTTGGAACCCCAGCTGCTTCATCAGTAAAACAGGGTAATAATGGTGTCTCTGGATGGGGAGAGGCTACCTTGAGGTCCTCTGCAGAAACAGGATCTATTACAAGGTCTTAGAACACACGACTGATGTGTGACAGGTTTGTGGCTAAGGTGGGGAGAGAGCGGTGGTGATGCAGGGGCTTGTGCCTCAGGTGGTGCTGTAACTACTGGTTCCAGAGCTTTCCACAACAGAAGCAACGGCCTGCATATTTGCAAATATAAGGATGCGCTCACTCTCACCCCCACCAACTGAAAACTAAGAACATGGTCATGGCGAGCTGCCTTACTCTGCGTATCATTCTCTAAACTATGTTTGAAAGGTAGAGAATGTTTTAAGCCCTCATTTGGTAATGAGTTATTTTTCCCTTATGTGGGATCTTTTGCTGCCCCATGTGTGTATTTTACTTTATAGTGAAAAAAAAATAAGCAAGATTGACATGAAACAGCACCGTGTTGCGGCCTGCTCTTATCTTCCTTAAGAAATGATATCTATTCCAAAAGAGTTGGAACTAGAAAGAGAAAATTTCCACAGTGTTTTTTGTTTGTTTGGTTGGTTTTTAAAAAGTCTGTCTTCAGCCTTTTGAGAAAGCCTGGTAACAGATTCTTTTGAAAATACAAATTAAGCTTCTGGCTCTTTCTACAAAACAATATCCTGATCTATCCCAAGCCATCAGTCACTGTTTCTAAGTTTTCTAATATTAAATACATTATCTGCTGACACTGTTTTAAAAATGAAGATAAAAAGGATATGGTGACAATAATTTCAATCCCTCATTTTTTCCTCTCTCTCTCTAAAACATTTAGATTTAACCACATAATTTCTTTTCACATTTCACTTATTTTTATGGACTTCTTTGGAAGCAGAATTTGTTTGAAGTCTTTGAACTTCACTGCTGCAGTTTTTCAACTATGATACACAAAAATAGTAGAGTTATGTTAAGATGGTAATAAACATTACATCTTACAAAATTACAGAGCCACATGCAGATTTAGAGCTTAGTTGTAGTGCTCTTGAAGCTCTCTTGCTGCTAGTCACTACTTCTGGAGAACTCAGAAGTCACTTGTTTTGCTCTGTTGGTATTTCTTTTTGACCACTTACTTGATAAGACCACTGCGTTGTCTGAAGGAGAAATGGACAACTCCGCCACATCTTCCTCATTTTTCACAGGTGAGTAGCGCACCAGGAAGTTGGTCAGTTCAATGGATGGAGGTGGGGCCCAGGTGACACGCATGGTGTCTGGGCCGATGTTGGTGAATCGCAGGTCAGTGGGTGGAGGAACGGCTGGGTGCAGATAAGAAGATGACCGAGTTAACCTAATTTTACAATTAAAGCTGACCAAAGAAAACCCCACCAAAAACTGGAAAGGTAAAACCAACATTCCATGCATAAAGGAAAACAGAGTCATAATCATGCAAATAGTCAAAATCTAATCTAAATCATATTCTACTATTAAAAATAAAACTCTACACACCATAGTTAGGCCCCGTTAACCTTTCTGCCATGATCAATGTTTTTTAGAAGAATAAGTTTAATCCATTTCAAATACATTAATTGTAAGTGTATTATCAATACTATTAAAGATTTTAACCCCAGGCTGAGGAGGCTTAAGTTGCCACACAGCAAAGAGAAACACAGCGGTACTTCTCAAACAAACACATGCACACAGACAGGAAGACAAGAGGGTCCTACACTCCCCCGAACGTGAGAGCTCTACAGCTACTGGTACAGCTACAGTTCCACTGCGTGACATCTACTCCCAGGTGAGAAAGGTTCATGCACATTGGTTCTCGGCATGTTTCTTACCATGCAGAGCAGAGAACCTTCATAATGTTGCATGCTTGTGCCCAGGCTGTGGTTAAAGAGGGGTTTCTTTACTTCATGATGGAAGTGAATGCTCCAAATTTTTCTCCCACCTCAAACCAACTTCCTTTTCCTCTATCCTAGACTTTGATGGATTTTCAGTCAGCTACAAACAGCTTATCCAGGGTGTAGAAGGAAGAGCATAATGGTATGTTTTGGAAATACATTTCTTGCTAGTTTTAATTGGTACTCATTAGACAATTTGGGATTAATGTTAGATATTTTTAAACACTTCAGGCTTGTGAAGTTAATTAACTTTTGCCATTTTTGACTTAGATCAGATACTCATATTTCTCTAGGTTTATACTTTTTTGTGGTTTAAATGAAAGCTCACTTGAGTCTATTTGCATACGTCTTCGTCCAATTAGTTTAGGATATGCATCCGATTCCTTACTCCCCAACCACCCTGTGTTCATCTTTGGCAAATTGCTGGGTTTTCCTTTGAAACGTCCACATTTAACCAGAGTGCCTGGTGGAAGCATGCAACACCACCCACGTCTCAAACACAGAAGTTTTCAAAATTCACCCGTTTGTTGTGTCAGTGTAGTAGGGGCACTCTCTCCGCCATTAATGAGAGTGATAACGCTGATGTCATAGTCAATGCCCGGCTCCAGCCCTGTAACTGTGTAGTATCCTACTGAGGAGTCCACAAAATCTTCAAAAATAGGGATACCTTCTCCTGCCGCAACTACTGTGATGCGGTACCCAATAATGGTGGAAGAGTTTAGCGGGGTCCACCTCAGGCCGATGCTTGAATCGGTTATATCAACAAAGCTTAGGTCAGTGAGTTGGGGCACCTCTATTGAGTTACAAAGCAAAGGGGGCAAAAGGAAAATAGAAGCAAAAAAGAGGAAAAAATAAAGCAGTGTATATCAGGTTACAAGTAGTAAAACTGATGGAATGTTAAAGCAATGATGGTAATATGCAATATGTTTCAAATGATCTGAAAACGCTTCCTAAGCACATGAATAATTTGCTTCCCTGGAAGAATAAAACAAGTTACAATCATCTTTCCTTGGGGGGGAGGGGGGGAGGCGGTATTTTCTTGCATTTCAAAATTGTCCCTAAATGGTACAATTTGAACCCTCAAGTTTCTGTTTAGGATGTCAAAACCATTCCTAGAACCTAGACATTATATCTGCAGTTAAGTATCAGCAATGTTTAAACAATCCAAAACATTTTAGTAGGAAAATAAAGCTTGCGTGAAGGAAGTTAAAGAAAAATTGATGAGTTTTTTTCCCCCCATTCAAAAACTCATCGCATCATCATGGTCATAATGCTATGCATTATCAATATATGCTATGAAATGTGCCATTCAAAAACACATTCAGGCCAGGGACAGGTAAGTCTGAGTCTAAGGCCGTTGCCGATAATCAAGGTTATTTAATGAGTGTTAGTAAAAGCATTCTACCAAATAGTGCAAAGTCACTACCAAATTGGTCCAATGCTTTCTTCTGTCATAATTCAATTTTGAACAAACAACAAGCCTATGCTTAGACAGTTCTTCTCAATGTTGTCTTTTGATCCACAAGAAAGAACATCCTGCAGGTGTAGCCTTGATGTCTTTGTTTTGTTTTCAATTTTAAAGAAGAAGGGTTTGAAACCACAGGATGAAGAATTGTACATGTCAACCAAGTGGTATTACAGTGCTCACATATGGGAACAAATACTCTTTTAGAGACGGCTGTTGACAACCGAGGGGGTACAAATGTACCAATGGGATGCATTTACCACATTACTTTTAGCCTGTCAGTATGGAGTACACACACGACACTGTTTTAGTAATATTTCCACGTGAGCGGACAATACAGAGTTAAAGCCAAGGTCAACGCTCCAGTACATCCCCATCACAGCACGCAGCTTCCCAGGAAAGCACAGACAGTAAAGCAGTGTTAACAGCAAGCACTGGTCTAAACAGTTGCTTTGACTTCCTATTTTGGAGAGTGCAGTTGGGAGGGTGGAATTAAATCCCAAATATATTTGACACACTCAACTTCTGGGGATTAAGAAGCTAATCCCCACTCTATTGAAACTGCCATTCTATGGATAACAGTTCATTTTTCCATTACCTGGGATAATGGTATCAGAGATAGGGACACTTTCCTTGTCATCTTTGACAGTGTAAACACTGACATTGTACTCCAGGCCGGGACTCAGGTTTTCAAAAGTGCAGGAACTCTGATCGGGATGGACCACTTCTTCCAAAGAATATCCCTGCTGGCCATTGGTAGGGGTTGTGGTGATTCTATAACCAGTGATATCTGGAGAAAACAGAAAGGAGGAATTTACTGCATGGAGTATTTGTGACCCAGAGAATATTAAACTAGATTCCAAAGACAGACTCAAGACAAGGAATGGGGAGAAGACTCTTTTGATGCTTATATCCACCCTTTGAGGCAGGTATGGTTAGCTTCAGTTTAAAGAAAAGTTTGGAAAAGGGGAAGTGATTTTTCAGAGTTTTTATGTCTCTATATGCCATACTCCTTCCCCCTTCTCCCTTGCTTTTCCTTAACCCATCACCACCAGCAGGACTGCTGAGGAATATTCCATTAACTGCATCGTGTGGAATCACTCTCAACCTTAAGCCCTTTCCCAAAAAGGGCTCTCCTAATTTAAAATATCTGAATGTATGGGGTATAGAGGAAGAAAATAAGAAAGGGGGAATTGGTATATCTAGAGAAAGAATATTAATTACTAAAGACCGCAGGAATCATAGAACTTGACTGGTAAGAAAGTTGAGGTGGAGGAGAGAGACACTCGTAAAAATAGTGATGAGGAGAGATGTCCAGACACAGATTAAAAGTAAAATGAGAAAGTATATTTAAGGGTAAGGAAACGATGGTGTACTCTGAAGTGGCATATTTAAGGAAATCCAGCTAGATGAGTAATAAATATTTACTAGTGATCATCTGGATGGGCAGGTCAGGCCATAACCACTAGATGGTAATGAACCAGCTGCTAACAAGCGTGAAACTTGCCAGCTTCAAGTTCCAAATTCAGTCTAACTCATCTGGAAATTAAACTGTGTTGGCTTAAACTATGTTTCCACAGACAATGAAACTCAACCCAAATCACTCTACATCACAGTGGGCTTAAAAGGGTTATTTTGAGCTAGTTTTATTACGTGTGATTGCACATATTGATTAGATTTAGAGGTAATTGCCTTAGCTATGTACCTAAGCAAAGGTAAGAGCTATTTTAAGAAATAATAGTAAATTAGAAATAGTGGAATAATAACTGAGTATATTCCCTTAAATTTGGAAGTACAGCAGTTAAGGATGCAAGCAAATTGAGTTGAAATGTCTCTTTTTGATTTAATGTAGAATTTTCCCAATAATGCGGGTCTTGATACCTCAATAGTGATTTTCCCAATATGCCCAAGATTTAAGAATACAATTACATTTTAGTTAAAATTTATCACTTAAAGAATCTTTCACTTGGGCTTGGCAAAGTTATCTGAATAAGGAATATCTAAAATGTCCTGTTATTGCCATTGAACACCAGGCTACTTGAACACTGCTATTAACTATCTTTTACACATTTAAGGATTTTTATAAATAATTATCAATATATGTGACCAAGGAGTTTCGATAAAAGCTTCATTTAGAGCTTTAAAAATAGTCACACAACTCCATTTAACTAAATTTCTCAATATTGAGTATAAGTAGAAAAACACAATAAACACCCAAATATGTGGTGTTGCCTGTGAAGAGAAGTCTGAAAACAAGTTATCATCCCAGTTCTGTACCACTGAAAATATGTGTCTCTGGGCAGACATATTTTCCTGAGTCTTGTTTTCTCATCTGCAAAAGGTCGTTTCTGCCCTTTATAATCCATACATGCCCCCCGCCCCAAGACAGCTCCCTCATCTATTTGCTCGTTGGTGTTGCTCTATGTCTGCTCATTGTTTATCTTCTTTAGGAGGCACTGGGAACCGAACCCAGAACCTCCCATGTGGGAGGCAGGCATTCAATTGCTTGAGCTACATCCGCTCCCTAACCCATAGATTTTTGTGGTGCAACTTATGAAAACACATTTGGAAACTTCATTGAATAATAAACTTAGAATTTAAAGTAACAACCCACAAAGGGAAAACCGTGCAGTACAATCTCAAGCCATTTGTTTGGCCAAGGCGAATGCCACTTTCCAAAATGTTTTTTCTCAGCCCTCATGATTTCCTGCACCTCCATAAGGGCCTGCCTTTTTCTACACTCTGGTGCATATTATTCTCTTTCCTCTGTTTTAAATTAATATACTTTAAAACACCCTGCACGTGGCACTTTGATGTACATTCATCCTGCATTTTTTATGGACAGCTGCATACTTGTAATTTTGACCCTCTCTTTCTTTGAAAGGAAATGGTGTTTTAAATCTTCGTCTTGGGAAGGTATTACATATACTTGCCCCTTGATACATCGCAAGCTTACCTGGCGTGGTGCTCCTCTCCCAAGAGACAGTGAGCACTCCTGTGTCAGGGTTTGCTTCCAAGTGCAAGTTGGATGGTGGAGATAATGCTATGCCGAAAAAAAATTTTAAATTAAAAGTTAAAATTGACATATGAAATGTTTTTCTTTACTTTTTCCTTTTTCTTTCCTTTTTTTAAAAAAATTTTTTTTTTTTATTTTTAAATTTTTATTTATTTTTTATTTTTTATACTTGTGGCAAAGATTGCTATCAAACTCCACTCACTGGGTCAGAGACCCTTGTGGTGTTAGCGAAAAACTTGCCCAACATGTAGCACACTACCTACACTTCAGAGCTCATCAGCCAGCCAATGGCCTCAGCTCCAAGTTCTAACAATGTGCACTCTTCCCTTTTGAAATCAGTGGACATTTAGACATTATACTCTGGAAACATAAAGGAAAACAATTCATCCATTTAATGACTTTGCAGTACTACTGAAATTCTCTCCGTGTTGTTGATAATAGATCATACATGGTCTTGGCATGGAAAGAATCCTTCTGATACCCTGGAACATGTGACATGGGTTGAACCTGTTACCCCAAATTCAGAAAAAGCTAATGATGCAAGTGGGGGTGGGAAGGGTCCTGGCGAGTATCATAAGTAAGAAGCGATAGTAATATTAGCTTTAAAAAAAAATGGTAGTCAAAACTAAAACATAAGCAAAAGAAAGAGCTCTCCTTACGTGTCACCACTTTCTTTACAATCGGTGTGCCTCTTTCTTTCCCGTCTCTCAGGACTGAGATGGTGTAAACGTATTCCACGCCGGGGGTCAAGCCAGACACAACGATGCTTCCAGACTCTGACGTCACTTCTCGTGGCGCTTCCCCTCCCTGGCTTGGTCGTACACCCAGCTAGAAGAAGGAAAACAAAATGAACATTGAGGGCAAGTATTTCCTGAGCAGAGTTACTGCTGAGAGGTTGTGGGTATGCTTTACATAATGTGAATTCCCAGGAAACGCACAATGCACTTTTATTAGGGATGAATCGGACCCTTACTTTAGCTCTATTGTACACTCAAGCTGGAAATTCCCTGTACTGGGGAGCCAGGATGGGGTATGGGGAGCCAGGATGGGGAAGATATCTTCCAAAATTGTATTAAGATGGCTTGTAACCCAAGATTCCAGAGAAATGTAATTGCATACTGTTTTGCTTGATAAATATGTTCCCAGTACAAACCAGAAAGTCCAGAGGGGTGTTGGGCCACACAGCAGTTCATTTCTATTTTCTTTGTGCTAGAAGAGATCCTGTAGCTCTCTCTTTTAATGAGTTAATCATGTTCAATTCACTTTTTAGTTGCCACTTAAAGGCACCAGACCCTGTAGCACTTTGTGCTGCAAAAACACTTGTTTTGAAGAAGTATGTTCATAGTTTCAATTGCAGAGTGAAATGTTACAAAAAAGAAAAAGAATTTTACACTAGATAAATCCTTTGTATGTTATAAGACTTCTGAAAGTCCAAATGACACAATTAAGAGAAATTTTAAAAGTATACTGGCAATCTTCAGCAAGGGTTTCTTTAAATTTAAGTATTGTAATTGTCAATATGGCCATTTGAATACCTTGAAAAGAAAGCGCCCTTTGGTGTATTTTTTAGAAAACAATCATGGAGATTTAGTCTTAATTTCCAGTCATAATAAATATTTCCCTCTTCCACATTCTGAATACAGAAGAAAGGAATTATTTTTAACATAATCATTTGTATTTTTCACTTCCCTAATATCATACTTTAAAGAACATGAATCCAGATATCTACATGGAAGACCTTAACCTTAACTTCTATTAAAAGATTCGCCCAGGGGCGTATATGAACAAGTTGAGATGAAACAGATTAAATGAGTCTGAGTTTAATTGGTCTCCCTAAATTGGGTTTTCGACACCCATTTAGAGCAACTCATCAGAGGGGCATTGTCCCCTATCTTTTCAAGTGCAGCTCCCCAAGGGAAAGGATAGAAAAAACAAAATAACAACCATCAGCTATCTGTTCCATACTAATGCTTCATCCTTTGCAAAGCACTTTCACAGCTACTGACTCAGACTATCCTTCCAGAAATACAGTGAGGCCTGCAGGGCAGAAGAATTGTTATGCCCTGACATTGAGGGGAACTGGGGTTGGAGAAGTCTAAACAGAATAAGCAAGTAATGAAACCCAGGTCTCCTGACTCCTGAACATCATGTTTCTACCACATCCTGGGATGCATCACAGTGTATCAGAAATGTCTGCAATTTACCTTAAAACCAATCCTTGGAGCAGGTGTCCATGTAATCACAATAGTAGTCTCAGTCACCTCTGTATTGTAAGGTGGGACGGAGCTCATAGGCTGCACTGTGAAACGGAATCAACGCATAGGTTAAAATCTTGGAATCACAGACAATTGGATAGAAAATATATAATAAATATTTCCTTGAGAACCTCAGTTTAAGCAACCAATGGAGCCAGAATGTTACATATGTTCCTTCATTGAGTGAGAATTTGGAGTGGATTGGGGCTTTGCATTCTTTCATGTGCTTCACACATTGTCTGTGGACCTGGTTAAAATGCAAGATCTGATTCCGGAGGTCCAAGGTTGGGCCAGGGGCCTGCATTCCTAACAAATTCCAGCAATGCCAATGCTGTTGGCTCATGGATCAGACTTGGGTAACAGGCAACTAGATTACCTTTAAGGAGGTCCCTTTCAGCTCCTTGGACTCTACCGTTTGTGTGTCTTTCAACTACGGTTGGAATTTGAATTTGGTGATAATAAATTTCCCTACATCTTCAGTAGAAAATCCCATATAAAAACTATAAGTGATCACCACAAATTGATTATCATTTTGTTTCTTAATCATTCATTTGAGAAGAATGGATTGTAGGTTAAATTATAAATGATGCCCTGAAAATAGCTTTATGTTGTATTATTTCATAATGATGGCCACTTATTTTAGTTTGGGACAAAAGATGCTTTATGAAAGTTAGTCTGCCACCATCGATGCACTTATGAATTAAATTCTAAAGATTTTTTCCCTAAAAATGTTGATATTCAGTCATAATAATAATAATACAGAAACTCAGTGTTCCACCACTGGAATTTAGAATTAAACAAAAGTTTATTTTGCATCTCCTACCATCCCAACACTGCTGTTATTTCTCTCAGTGAAAGAAATATTACATTTAAAAAAAATCAAAGAAAGGAGAGGAAGGAACAAATAGAGCATATGCACACAAAGTTAAGATATGTATCTCCAACAGCCTTGCAAATTTTGTTATGAATTTAGAATTTGTAAGCTCTAATTAACAGAACTACATTTTGTAGGAAAGGGAATAAATATTGCAATAATTGGCTGCTACAAGAAAGGTGAGGTCTCAGAAGCCAAGATATTTGAGTTGGGTTGAGTCAAGCTCAAATGTTTTAGCTATTTTAATAATCTTGGCCATACATTAGGTGCCTTCACAATTCCTTCCTCTTTACATTCCCATTAGGGGATAAAACCTACTAAATTATGAATGGCAGGTGAAACACAAAAGCTATCCTCCAGAGTTCTACCAAGGGGGACTAGAAAGTTTTAAGACTCCAGTCTCTAACAGCTCCAGTCAATTTTTTTTTTTTTTTTTTTTTTGCAATGTTCATTCAGGTTCAGCATTACAATTCTTCCTTTTGGGGGGGGG
>PVKH010012171.1:0-17402 GCA_004027955.1 Chaetophractus vellerosus | reverse complement strand
TTTTGCTTCTGACTTACCTCACTTAGCATAATGTCTACAAGATTCATCCATGTTATCATGTGTGTCCCAATTTCATTTCTTCTTACTTCAGCATAGTATTCCATCTTATGTATATACCACAGTTTGCTTATCCATTCATTGGTTGATGGACACCTGGGTTGCTTCCATCTTTTTGCAATTGTGAATAATGCTGCTATGAACATCGGTGTGCAGATGTCAGTTCATGTCACCGTTTTCAGTTCTTCCGGATATATTTCTAGTAGAGGAGTTGCTGGATCATATGAGAGTTCTATATTTAGCTTCAAGAGGACCTGCCAAATTGTCTTCCACAGAGGCTGCTCCATTTTACAGCCCCACCAACAGTGAAGGACTGTTCCTATTTCTCTACATCCTCCCCAACACTTACTTTTTTTTAAATAATGAGATTACATCTCATTGTTTTGATTGGCATTTCCCTAATAGCTAGTGATGTGGAACAATTTTTTATGTGCTTTTTAGACATTTGTATTTCCTCTTTGGAGAAATGTCTATTAAATCTTTTGTCCATTTTTTTATTGTATTGCTTGCTCGTCTATTGTTGATTTGTATGATCTCTTTACATAAAATGGAAATCAAACTCTTATCAGATATGTGGTTTCAAAATATTTTTTCTTATTGAGAGCACTGCCATTTAACCTTCTTGAGGAAGTCCTTTGAATCACAAAAGTGATTAAGTTTGAAGAGGTCCCATTTATCCATGTTTTCTTTCATGGCTTGTGTTTTTGGTATAAGGTTTAAAAATGCACCACTTACCACCATCCTTGGAATATAAAGTAAAAAAAAGAAACAAGTAAAAAGGGAGTATAGATGAGAAAAATGGTGAAAATAATAATAGTATTTCATGCAAGAAGACACTTTTTGAGTAACTTAGGAATAGATAAGTAAATCTCTGAACCTGAATATTTTTACAATGATATCAGTAATGTTGTTATGGAGTCCAAAGGTGAACCTTCAGAAGATGGAAAAAATGCAGTGGTAAGAAGTTTACCAATACCTGCCCGGTTAGAAAAGGAACATTTATATATAACCCCAGAGATAGCAGAAACCCATTTAAACACTGACTTTGGTGCCAGATTGAAATGGGGTGCAGTTAAGATTCTTACACTTCATGGTAGGATGTAGCCTTGGAGATATTAATTATAGGCTCTGACCCCAGTTTCCTTATCTATTAAATTAGAAAAGTAATACTTTTATGATTAAATACACAAGTATACTATGTGTGTACATATATGTAAATATATCATGTAAATATAGCCCATGTCTTCTGAAGTTTTATCAGTATGGGTGTGTACAAACTTCACATTAACAATAGTTTCCTAAATGTCATGAATTAATGTCACTTGCTTTCAAGACACAGAACTATTAAGAACCCTAAATTTTACTGTGCTATTTATTGGAATTAACAGGAGAGTATGACAGGAACTATCAAATTGCCCTCTCAAATTCTTCCACTCTACCTTCTTGTTGGTACTTTTTGTCCTTAAGACACACAGGTTGTCTCCTCCCGCACTGCTAGTGATTGATGTGTCAACACGAAAGTTTGCCAAAGGCCTTATTTCTCAGTGCTTCCAAGGAGATAAAATCCTCAAGGCAGGAAAAAAGGCCATTGCATTCCTTGAGAGTCTTATTGTGCTGAAGCCATATGACTCTCCATATAGAGATGGGCAGAATTCATCATTTTTACTCTAAATCAATGTAACCATAATATAATGCTGTTTCTCAAAGACTTTATATAAACAGATAATTCATTTTTCTCTAAAGACCCTTCTTTATAGGGCTTTCCCATAGATCAGGTTCCTGGGACAGTGTCCACACAGTCTACCCATTCCATTTCTATCTCCATGAAGATAGTAATTACCACAAAACCAAAATAGTACAAAACAAACATTCTGCAGTCAAAATTGCTAATCAAAATGAATTTCCAACTGAGACCCATACATGAGCACAGAAAAGTCTAAATCCCACCTTATGCTCCAAATTTCTCCTTACTGCATAATAGAAATCTGTGCATAAAATCATATTATAAAGTGCCTGGCCTATGTTGAGCTGTCAATCAATGGTTGTTCGTGTTGATGCCATAATTCTTACTAAGGACATTGGGACACAAATTCAAACTATGAAAGTCAATAAAAGACTACTTTTTTCTATTTAGGAAATATAGTGAAAATGGATGGGGAGAATAAATGACAGGTGAAATTTTAAATAGATTTAACTGAATAGGCCATAACAGAGGATGTTTGAAATTTCTATTTAATCATCCCCACCCTTCAGGACATCAATTACAGCCATTTTAATCTGCCTATTTTAACTTCAGCACTGCTCTAATTTTACTTTATTTATAGAACTTTAAATATCACAAGCTCATTGGAAAGCAATCATTTTTGTCAAAAATGGAATCTGATTGAGGAAGCATGGAATGATGCTAAATCATTAGTGACAATGTCTGCTTGCCAGAACACATCTTGACTGGGGTTAGTGTAGTGTCTGCATCTCATAAGAAGAGAATCCCAGTCGTCGTGTTGCAGACTGGACCTCTGACCTCAGCTGGCTCTTATACATCCATCTGCCACCAGGTATGAGGACAAAGTCTGGGAGAGGACAGCTCAATCCAGACCACTACTAGAAAAATGTTTTAGTAAACTTGATCGACAGATGGTTCAATGGAGGTATCATTTTTGCACTAAATGGTAGAATTTTCAGGCCTTTTTTTATTCATAGAGGAAAAAATCCTATAAAGGTGTTAGTTTATCTCAGATGTTGCTAATATTGATGACATTTGAGAGTAGCAATTTGGGGTTCAGTTGTTTGTCTATAAAGAGCAACCCTTAGAAATATTTCTCCTGATTGTTAGACAGACAAGATAGGCTATTGGAACAAACTTTAATGTAAAATCAAATAAAAAGGAGATCATTATCCAGGAAAGAGAAGAAGTTATAAAACACCCCCAATTAAGTCCATGCCATGCTGACACATTTGTTCTATAGGTTACCCGTATTTGCTCCCTTGACATGAACACAGAATTATGTGTTTGTAGGGCATCTGCAGTGTACTAAGGAGCCTCCATTTCACTCCTAGCTGTAACTAGTGTCTGGCAGTTGAAGTAATTGGCCAGAGTTCATGTGGAGAGTATCTATAAGCCATGAGACTTACAAAGGTCGATATCCATAAACACAAGCATTTACATAGAGTTGTAACCATGTAGTCAACTTTGAGCTTGTACTTTGCGCAGTTTCGTGTATGAATTTCTGCTTTGTCACATTGATAAACTAGCTTTGAGGGTGGTTTCCAAAGATTTCTCCTGTGCTTCCCCTTCTCCAGCTGGTAGCTTCCCATGAATGCTGAATATTCCCTCTATTGGGTTTCACTATAATACTATACCCAATTTCTTAAAGGTAGGCAAGTTAGGTACTTAACTTCATGTTTGCATGAGTTTAATATTTTTACATTAGTGAGGGCCAATAACTTCGCTGGCAAAATATGCTCCTGGGCATGGAGGGCTAAGGGCACATGCTCCTGTGCTCACCCTCTGTTAATGTCATAAATCAGAACCGGACCCTCTTTCAACTCTCTGTTTGTCTGATTGTTTACTTTTTCTTCCGTGTAAATGGAAGCTCCATAAGGGTGAGGACTTGATCTTATTTGTCCATTTGCTCAGCTCCTGGGAAACCTCCTGGCCAATAGCAGGTACTCAATTGATTTGTGCTGCATAAGTAAATGAATTAGAAAAGTGACCACCTTTCTAGTTTTGACATTTTCTGTCATGTCTCTTGTATATACTTGGCAAAGTTTCCTTATGCTTAAAACTCAGGAAGTTCTCAGCTCTTGTATCAATGGACATTACTTACAAAAGCATGGCCCGAATAACCAGGGCCGGGATGGACATAAAAGCACACACACACACACACACATATATACAGATTTTTCTTCTATAGTGCTTTGAAATCTATTACAAACTCTAATTTTTAATTAAGTACATTATGCTCATAATGTATTTTTGCTAAACAAAGTTACATATTTAAAGGTGATTGCACTAGTTTTCAATTTTTAAAATAAATTTTTTATTTTGCAGTAATTATAGATTTACAGAAAGTTTGCAAGATAGTACAGAGTTCCTGCATACTCTCAACTTTCCCTACCATTACTCTACAGTTTTTTATATTACCATGGTTAATTAGTCAAAAATAAGAAACTTACATTTGTATTTTACTATGAATTAAAATCTAGTCATTTTTGGATTCCACTAGTCTTCCATTAATGTCCTTTTTTTTTAACCTCCCCCCCCTTTCTGCTTGCTCTTGCTGTGTTCATTTCTCTGCGTTCTTCTGTGTCTGCTCTGTCTCCCCCCGTTGCAGCGATGCGCCAAGTCAGGTCACCGCGCAGGCAGCTCTGCTCCATTTGCAGGTGGGTCTGCTTCTGTTCACAGGCGTCTCCGCTTCTGTTCACGTGCGGATCTGCTCGGTTCGTGGATGACTTGCCCTGCCCGTGGTGGCTTTGCCCTGCCCGTGGCGGCTTTTTTTGCCCTGCCCACGGGGGCTTGCCCTTCTCAAGGCGGTCTGCCCTCTTTGGAGAGGTCCCCGGGAACCAATCCCGGGGCCTCCCATGTGGTGAACCAGCACCCTATCCACTGGGCTACAGTGGGCCCCCCCATTAATGTCCTTTTTTTTTGTTCTAGGATCTAATCCAGGACACCACATTGCCATTAATTCCATTTAATCTCATTTATTCTTTTGAAGTGAGTCAATAAGTGTAGTCTACCTTCAATGGGAGGGGTGCAAACTAAACTAATGGACTTATTCTTAATGGTTAGTATCCTGCTATGGATCAACAAAAGAAATAATGATATGGGAAAACAAGACCTACATAATAAAACTCTTTTATGTTGCAAATAAATAGGTAAAGTAAATGAATATATTTGAACATAAAGTTCAGGAGGGGCCAGCATGCAGATGGGCTGTAGGGCAATTCAGCATGGGGAAGGGATATCACTCATCCCTGATATCTTCTGTAGGTTATATGTGAAACTGTCACAGGGCTGGAAAGATGGTTCTGTGTATTTCCTATGTGCTTTGTATTTATAGTTCTCTAGTAGAAATACAAAGAGACTTATCTCGGATCTTATGTCCTGCTATCCCGGATAAGGGATCTAATGGGCTTAGCTTTAGCCAGGTGCTCTGATTAACTGGGTTTAGAAGGATTGTTTAAAAATGTATAGGAACACTGAGCAAAGTGAGAAAGAAGAAAGGAGCTACCACGGATGAAACGTTCAAAAGAAATTTTTCTTGAGTGAAAGCTTTAAGATAGTGACAGAAGGCATCCCCCAAAAAGAAATGTCCCACATCAGAAATGACAAATCCCACTTGCGTGGAACTCTATAGGATGATAGAGACTTCAGAAGGACTCAACAAATGCTGAGTCAAAGAAGAAAAAAATATAAACCCCCCAAAAGATAGGAGTCTTGCGACTCAGATTTGCTAGCCCAGACCCCTCCCCCTTATTTGGTCTCACAAAGCTGTAGAATCACAATGAAGGAGCATAGGCAGGACTCCTCCTGCCATGGCTGTAGACCATTAAACCACTCAGGGCAGCAAATTAGAACTCCAGGAACTATTCAGGCCGAGGACCCCAGGCCACATAGACCCAGAACAGAGCCCAAGTGGCTGGTACATTTGAAAACACAAGAGTCCTCAGAAAAAAAAAAGAGTGATGTGAAATAGAACTGTTGGCAAGAAGTGCATTCACCCAACCCAGTCTCTAATTGATGGAGCAGCTAAACAAACAAACAAAAAAAATGGGTGTTTTTGAAAGCTGATCCCATCTGGCTCCGAGGGGCAGGATACTTTAAAATGGAAATAAGCAGGGGCAAAAAGGCCTCAAGAAAAAAAAAAAAGAACTGTGCATGACAGTAATGTAGGACAGGCTCAGGACTGGAAATTGTAATGAACAGGGGGCAATGAGGGAGAGCAGTTGAGCAAATCATAAGAGCTGGGTAGGAAAATGTAGACAGAAACAAATAGAACAGCTTAGGACTCCTGGAAAAAGTACAGGGGCAAGGAAACCTTCTAGATTTGAAATATTTGCACATAAAAGGGAAATCTTAACATTTGTACTGCCTGCCCAACGTTAGAAACAGATGCAGAAGACCTATGAAAACCTGAACAGTTAAGCACTGGCTGCTCTACAAGTCAGATGAAGAGCCTCAGCACATAACCAATCTACAATAAAACTCTAGGCAAGAAAGAGAAACTGACTTTTGGATTAGCACATCAATAATCAGATGCCCAGACATCAGTAAAAATTATAAGCCATACTAAGGAACAGGAAGATGTAGCTCAGTCAAGGGGGAAATTAAAACATCAGAGGAGACACAAATGTTGGAACAACTGATCAAAGAAGTTCAAATAAATCTAAAACCAATTTAAGGAGCTGTAGGAAAATATGTATAGAAATAAACCAAATATGGATATAGAGTTTGAAGAAAATAATATGTGAACACAGAGAAGAATTAGAAAATATAAAAAGAAACATAATAGAAATTATGGGAAAAAATACAATAATAAAGATTAAAAATACACTAGAGGCATAAAACAGCAGATTTGAACAGGCAGAAGAAAGAATCAGCAAACAATAAGACAGGAAAATTGAAATCATACATTCAAAAGTACAGATAGGGGAAATGATAATAGAAAAAGAACTGAGCAGTGTCTGAGACACCTAACAGCATGAAGTTCACCAACATATGCATCACACGAGTCCCTGAAGGAGAAGAGAAGGGAATAGAGGCAAAAATAATATTTGAGGAAATTGCAGACACAAATTCCCCAACTCCTATGAAAGCTATGAATACACATATCCAAGAAGCAGAACATACTCCAAACAGGATAATGACTAAGAGACTACTCCAAGACACATAGTAATCAAAATATCAAATGCGAAAGATGAAGAGAGAATTATGAAAGCAAGAGAAAATTGATTCATCACATACAAGGGAACCTCAATTAGAGTAAGTGCCAATTTCTCATCAGAAACCATGAAAGTGAGAAAGAAATGGTATAATATATTCAAAGAACCAAAAGGGAAAAACTGCCAGCCAAAATTTCTTTAACTGGCAAAACTATCCTTAAAAAAATGAGGGAGAGTTTGTCATTAACAGATAAACAAAAAATGAGTTTGTTATAAAAACACCTGCTTTGCAAGAAATGCTAAAGGGAGTCCTTAAGGTTAAAAGGCAAGGACAGGAGAGAGTGGTTTGGAGCCATATGAAAAGGTGAAGATCTTCAGTAAAGGCAACCAAATAAATAAATGCAAAACCAAAGAGTACTGTACCCTCATATAAAACTATACCCATAATTCTTAAGAGTTAGAATACAATTGAATAAGAAATAACCATATGTATTGATAATGGACATAGAAAACCTAAAAAGGTAATTTGGGATAAAGACAAGATAAAGAAGGTAAACCATGGGCTATGGAAACAGAAAATGCAAATGCTACTGAAGTTAAGTTGTTATCTTTTGAAACTGATAGGTTATAGTCTTAGGCTGTTTAATACAAACCCCAGAGTAACCCCAAAGAAAGTATTTAAAATATATATACAGAAATGGAAACGATAAAATGATCCATCAGTTACATGATAAAAGATCAACTATACAAAAAAAAAGATGTTGCAATGAAGGAAAATAGAGGTCACAAAAACATAAGAGGACTAAAAAAACAAAGGACAAAATGCCTGAGGTAATCCCTGCATTTACAGTAACAGCATGGAATGATAATGGGTTAAACCCCAAATCAAAATATACAGATTTGACAGAATGGATAATAAAGGACCATTCAACTGTATGTGGTTTACAAGAGACTCACCATAGACCCAAAGACACAAATAAGTTGAAAGTTAAAGTATGGAAAAGATAATCCATGCAAACAGTAACCAAAATAGAGCTGGGGTAGTTATACTAATATTCAACAAAATAGACTTTAAGTCAAAAGCTGTTCCAACAGACAAAGAAGGAAAACATATATTAATAAAAGGGTCAATCCACCAAGAAGAATAACAATCATAAATATTTATGCACTTAAACATAGTGTCCCAAAATATATGAAGCAGACACTTGCAAAATTGTAGGGAGAAAAAGAAAACTCTACAATCATAATTGGAGACTTCATATACCATTTTCATCAATGGATAAAACATCTAGACAGAAGACCAATAAGGAAACAGAGAACTTGATTAATATGATAAATGAACTATACCTAAGAAACACATACAGAACACTGAGACCTGTACAGCAGCATACAAATTTTTCTGAAATACACATGGATCATTCTCCAGAATAGACCTCATGTTAGATCACAAAACAAATCTCAATATATTTAAAAGCTTTGAAATAGTAAAATCAAAGACCTAAGTGCAGAGCTGAAAGAACTAGAAAAATAGCAGCAAACTAAACCCAAAGTGAGCAAAAGGGGGGAAATAACAAATATTAGAGAAGAAATAAATAAAATAGAGAATAAAAAACAATAGAGGGGATCCGGTGTAGCCCAGTGGTTGAGCACATTTGCTTCACATGGATGAAGTCCCAGGTTCATTTCCTGGTAGCTCCATAAAAAAAATAGAGAGAATTAAGAAAACAAAAAGTCAGTTATTTGAACAAATCAGTGAAATTGACAAGCCTTTAGCTAGACTGACAAAAACAAGAGAGGACACAAATAATTAAAGAGGATATTATGAACAATGGAATGCCAACAAATAAGGCAAATGAGATGAAATGCAAAAGTTCTCAGAAACACACAAACAACCTATACTGTTACTAAAAGATAGAAGATCTCAACTGAAGCAAACAAGTTACAAGTAAAGAGATTAAATCAATAATCAATCAGGTGGCTTCACAGGTGAATTCTACCAAATATTCCAAGAAGAATTAATATCAATTTTTCTCAAATTCATCCAATATATTTGAAGAACAGGGAACACTACTTATCATTCCATGAGGCCACTATTACCCTAATACTAATGCCAAATAAAGACACCAAAAGAAAAGACAATTACAGACTAACAACCCTTATGTATTTAGATAATATCTCCAACAAAATACTAGCAAATTGAATCTAACAGCAAATTAAAAGAATTGCACACCATCCTCAAGTGGGATTTATCCCAGGTGTGTAAGCATGATTCAATATAAGAAAATCAACTTATGTAATACAGCACATTGATAGAACAAAAGGAAAAACAAAAAACAAAAACATCATCATCTCAAATGAAAGAGAAGAGTCATTTGAAGGACTCTTAGAAAACTAGGAATAGAAGGAAACTTCTTCAACATGATAATAGGCAAGTATGAAAAACCCACTGCTATCAGCATAATAAATAGTGAATTACTGAAAGCTTTCCCTGGAAAAGCTCTGGAACAAGACAAGGATGGCCAATGACACCATGGTTATTAAACATTGTACTAAGTTTTAACCAGAACAATTAGTCCAGAAAAAGGAAAAAAAAGATATCCAAATTGGAAAGGAGGAAGTAAACTTCCACTATTATCAGACATGATCTTTTATATAGAAAGTATTAAACGATTTATAGTAAAGGTATTAGAGCTAATAAATGAATTCAACAAAGTGGCAAGATCCAAGTTAACACGCAAAAGTCAGTATACACTAATAATGAGCAATCTGAGGGGGAAATCGATGGAAAAACTCCCATTTCCATGACAACGAAAACAGCCAAATATCTAGGAATAAATTTAATGAAGAATGTAAACAACTTATATACAGAAAACAACAAATCATTACTAACATATATTAAAGAAAACCTATGTAAATTGGAAGAACATTCCATGCTCATGGATTGGAAGACAAAATATTGTAAAGATGTAATGTCTATTCAAACTCTTTCAATGAAATCCCAATACAATCACAATCACTATTCCAGCAGCCTACTTTGCACAAGTGGGAAAGACCACTGTTAATTTTATTTAGAAAAATAACAGGCACTGGATAGACAAAGACATCTTCAAAATGAAGGATAAAGCTGGAGAACTCACACTTCCTGATTTTAAACCTTATTGCAAAGCCAGTGGTCAAAACAGTATGGTAGTAGTGAAAGGACAAACATACAGACAAAGTGAATCAAATTGAGAATTCAGAAATAGTCAATTGAATTTTTTAAACAGATCAATTTTATAGATACATATTAATAAAGCATAAATCCATACAAAGTCTACAATCAATGGTATTGGTATAATCACATAGTTGTGCATTCATCACTTCAATCATTTTTAGAGCATTTTCATTATTCTGGTAATAATTATAATAATAATAATAAGCAAAAGCCAAACAAACAAACAAAACTCATCACCTCTCAATCTCTCTGCCTCCCCTGCCATTCATAGTTGCTATTCTATTTCCTTCTCTGTAGTATATTTGCATTTTGTAAAAACAGTCTTATATATGCAATATCACCCATATTCATGTTTTATATATGAGGTTTTACTATCTTGTACAATTTCATGTCACATTTTTCAGCTTTCCTTCTAGTAATGTGCATGCCTTAAAATTTCCCTTTCAACCACTGTCATACCCATATAATAGCTCTGCTAGTCACAAACATGAAGATTTGCTCTCACCATTTCTATTCATTTCCAAAGATTTACAAACAACCTTTGGACCAATTCTGCTCAGATTAACACTCAGATTTCTATTCTCTACCCACATTCTATTTTCTGGTGACCTATATTCCATATTTGGTTTGTTCCTTATTAACACCTTGAGTTTACATAATATTTTTAGTTCATAATAGCACAATCATAGAGCATTTGTCCTTTTGTCTGGCTTGCTTCACTCAATATAATGCCCTGCAGGTTCATCCATGTTGGCATATGCTTCATGATTTCATTTCATAATCTGCTGCATGATATCCCATTGTGTATATACACCACAATTTGTTTACCCATTTATTGGTTGACAGATACCTGAGTTGTTTCCAACCTGTGGCAATCAGGAATGATGCTACTATGAACATCAGTGTGCAGATGTCTGTTCATGTGTCTGCTCTCAGTTATTCTGGGTATATACCTAGCAATGGTATTGCTGGGTCACTTAACAAGTCTACATTCAGATTCCTTAGGAGCTGCCATGCAGCCCTCTATAGTGGCTGTACCATGCTACATTCCCACCAACAGTAAATATGCGTTCCTATCTTTCCACATCCTCTCTAACATTTACAGTATTCTGACCTTTTAATAGTGGCCAGTCTAATAGAAGTGAAATGATATCTCATTGTATTTTTGATTTGCATTTCCCTAATCACTAGTGATGTTAAACATCTTTTCATGTGTTACTTCACCATTTGTATTTCTTCTTTACACAATTTTTTTCAAGTCTTTTGACTATTTTTTAATCCGGCAGTTTTGTTTTGTTTTTGTTTTTGTTTTTGTTTTTGAGTTATATGATCTCTATGTATATCATGAATATTAAACCCTTATAGGATATGTGATGGCAAATACTTTCTCCCATTGAGTCAGCTGCCTTTTCACCATTTGGACAAAGTCCTTAGAGTTGCAGAAGTGTTTAATTTTGAGGAGTTCCCATTTATCTATTTTTCTTTTGTTGCTTGTGCTTTGGGTGTAAGGTTTAAGAAACCACCACCTACCATGAGATCTTGACTATGTTTCCCTAGATTTTCTTCTTGGAGTTTTTTGGTTGTTGCTTTTATATTTAGGTCCTTGATCCATTTTGAGTTAATTTTAAAATAATGTTTGAGATAGATGTCCTATTTCTTTCTTTTATATATGTCTATCCAGTTCTCCCAGCACCATTTGTTAAATAGACTGCTCTGGCCCAGATGGGAGGATTTGAATGCCTCATCAAAAATCAATTGATTATAGATGTGAGGTTCTATTTCTGAGTTCTCCATTCTGTTCCATAAGTTAACCTCTCTGTCTTTATCCTGGGACCATGCTGTTTTTATCACTGTAGCAAAGTAATATGCTATAAAGACCAGAAATGAGAGTCCTCCAACTTCGTTCTTTTCTTTTCCTTTGTTTCTTTCAGAAACCTATCTTTATATCTGATATTTGTCATTCTGAATGGTAGGTTTCTCTGGGCAGGTCTACATGGATTTATCCTGTTTGGGATGTGTTACCTTCTTGGATATTGATATTTATGTCTTTCATAAGGGTTGGGAAGTTTTCAGTCACTATTTCCTCAGATTCTTTCTGTCCCTTTTCCATTCTATTCTCCTTCTGGAAGATCAATAATGTGTGTGTTTGTGTGCTTTGCATTGTCATTCAATTCCATGAGACTCTGTTCCATTTTTTCCATTTTCTTCTCTTTCTTTTCTCCTGTGTTTTCCAGTTCAGATGGTCCATCTTTGAAATCACTGATTCTGTCTTTGAGCCATTGAAATCTGCTCTTTGTGTCTCTAATATATTTTTTATCTCATCCATAAAGTCTTTCATCCCCATATGGTCTGTTACTTTTCTTTGCAGTCTTTCAAATTGTTCTTCATGCTCACAATGTCTTCTTAATATCCTTTATCTCTTTAGTCATATTTTCTTTAAATTCTTTGAATTAATTTAGGAGAGTTGTGTGGCTATTGTTGATAAATTGTCTTAAATCATTTATCTCTTCAGGATATTTGGTTTGTTCCTTTGGCTGGGCCATCTTTTCCTGTTTCCTAGTATGGCTTGTAATTTTTTGCTAATGTCTAAGCATCTGAACATGTTGTGAATTTACTCTGATGGTCAATTTCTCTCTTTTGCCTATTGCTCATTGTTTTCACATCTCTTCTTTGCTTTTTGGTTTAACTTATCCTAAGTCTTTAAAATTGCCCAGGTTAAGTTATCAAAGTTCAGCTAGGGATACAGAGAGAACCAAAAGCAGTTTTTGTCCATGCAAATTCCATACCGGCCAGCAGATTGCACTTATTGGTGCATCTTTCCTTGGAACTGTTTCTTTCAATCTCTGCTTTTCTGTGTATTGGTCTGGGCAGAGCTGTGATTCAAAGTAGGCTTTTCTGGCTGAATTCACTGAAGAGAAGCCCCCAAATCCTCCTCCATTTTCCTTTTTAAAAGCTGACAGAGAGGAAGATGTCTGTTCCCCTCTTAGTCAGCTGCAGTGAGCCAGGGTTTTACCCCAGTTTAATATCTTGGGTGTGGGGGAAAGAAGCTCTTCCCTGATGCTGGGGTCTTGGTAACTCACATTGTCTTTTCAGGTTCTTCATCTCTCTGTCTCTCATCCTCCTGGGAGTTGTGTAACACTGTCCTGGTCTACTGACCCCCAAAGTAGTTGTCAAAGATAGCTTTTGATTCTTTTTCCATTGTTTTTTGAAAGAGTTGGGCCCTGCCTGCCTACTCTAATGCCATCACCCTTGAACTTCCTATAAAATAATGGCCAATTGAATTTTTTTAATGTTTGAAATTGTAATTGGGCATTACCAAATAAAGTAAATAAACACCTCTTAAATTTGAGTGCCAAAAGAAGACACCTTTTTGTTTTAAAGGTGCAAAAGCAAGAAAACACAAAAAGCTAACTCATCTACCTTTTAAATGGTTGCGAGTTTGGTAAATGCCATTTTAAAACATGCTCAATAGAACACTGGTTTATAAATCAGTTCACAGGAGATAAAAAATTCAGGTTTAATACCAACTTTAACTATAGATAACAAAAAAAGAAAAAAATTGTCCTCTGTCCTCCAGTTTTTGTTTACACCTAAGTCTTCTGCACATTCCCTTTTGGAGAAAACATTGCATTGTAAGGCTGCTGTCTTTTTGGATGAGGACAAGGATCAAGATCTTTCTTAATGTAACCTCTCCAAATACAAGTTTGGGTGGAAGGAAAATCAACTTCCCAGAAATTCTCAGGTATGTTTGGTGGAATGTAGTGGAATCAGTGTCTTGAGCAGGAACCAACTTCTTTTCTTATTCTTCTGTTGGTATATCTGCATAATAAATTTCACAATCCTTTCATGCATGTCCCAGCAATTTTCTTCTTTCTTCATTTTTACAAACCACCTCAATATGAGGAAAATTTTGTGGGTGGTCTCCTTGTCATCATCTTTAAAATATTGTTCCATAAATGCTTTCTGTTTAAGTTTGTTATGTTTTTCACCATGGGTGTTTGGTGTCTTTGTGGCTGCTGACAATTCTTCCTTTTCATCTTCTACTTGGGGGAAACTATCTGCTAAACAGGAGTCATATTCTTCTTGTGTTGTCCACTCCAGCATATCTTCCAAGCTATCATTCATCATTCTTTCCCCATCTGGATTTGTTTCTCTTTTCTGTTCTTGCTTGTTCATTTTTAAGAGCATGGTTTCACTAACCAATGTACAGTCCAGGTCAACTGTCTCTTTTCCTCCTAATTTTGAATGACTGACATCCTTTTTATCAATTACAGTAATATCCATTTTATACTGAGAAAGGTCTGCTCCTGGGTCTATACTCCATGTATATTTTCAAAAAAATATGCATTCCTTGTATTGTAGAGACTTTGTTTTAGCAATTCTACATGGATTTAATCAAAGAATTGATGCAGGTTCAAAAGCTCCATAGACTGGCCTGGTTTTCATTCTTATTGTCTCATGAGAAACAACATCCTTCATGTCATCAGCAATATAATCTGTCTCCAAACATTTCCATGGTTATGATGGGATTTTGAAGCCTGAATATTCTTCTTTTATTTGTAAACTATTTTTCACAATTATAGGATTTTCTCAAGGACTAGAGGATGCATTCTTGTACACAAGGATCCTCTGGGTAATCTTTTGTTAAGACACAGCTCCCCTATGACTTGAGGAACTCTTTGGAATGGTTTTCAAAGCCTCATGAAGAGTCACTTGCCAGGACCTATTTTTAGAAGTATCATTTCCTTGGCATTTTCTTGATGTCAAATAGTTGAAAACCGATCAGAAAGATCCAGAGATTTATCCATCACAATGTCATTATTGATTGAGAAATGACTCTCTGTTGGAAAAGGGAAAGTATTTTCTTTATCAAAAGAGGCTTGGGGGCAACCTACTTCATATTCACTTTCTCCCTCAATTTTCTTCCTTTTGGATGTTTTTCCTCCCAATGGTTTCAGAAGCACCAAATGTTTATGTTTATCAATAAAGGAATCTTTAACATGAGAAGTACTACCCTGTACGTCTATGGACTCATTTATGTTTTTATTTGTAAGCATCTGTTTTTTAGAAGATGACTGGCTAGTGATCATGTTCACTTCAGACCTAAGATTATGATGCATGAAAAAGATGCTATCTTCAGATTTTGATCTAGTTTTCTCTGATCTGGAATTAGAAGTGTTGCTGAAAAGGCTTGTTTTCAGATAGATCTTTTTCCCAGTCTTTAAAAGAGAAGGTAACACGCTTGTATTGAAACCTAAACTATTTTTCACAATTATAGGTAGCTCCCAAAACAGGAGTTGATACCCTAGTATTTAATTCTTCTTAGGGAGAAGTCTTTGTAGTAGAATCTGAAAGTCAAACCATCCTCGCTATTTTTTGTGGATTCTTCAAAAGGTTATTATTTGTGTTCTCCTTCCGGACAGTGGTAGAGCTCATCACCAAAAGGACTCATCTGATCTTGTGATTCAGATTCTTCTTGAACACTAAGTCTAAGGGTTTCAGCAACAACTCTAGCTAAATTAAAAGATAACTTAGTAAGATAACTGCTTGTTCCATGTGTTTTAGTCATGGAAGATTGACTTTGATCACAATTGTCAGCCACTAGAATTTCACTTTCATTACGGTTATGCTGTGAATGAGGTGAAGACGTTGGAACTTTTCTCAATTCATTTGTACATACAGAGTGCTCCAATTTAGTATGTCTTTGTTCTGCATATTGGACATGGAGGTTTTCCTTTCTTTGAAGCCAGTTAACTCCAGAAAATGAAAAAGCTGTTATTGGTTAATCTGGAGAAACATCTTCAGATTCAAGATCAGTTGCTTGAGACTGTTGATCATTCCCAATTTTCTGCTTCAGTTGTTCAGAAAGCTTTCTTTATTCTTCCTGTAGAATATCCTATTCATTCATAAACTCTGTGGTAAATTTAAGATTTTGCTGACAGATATTTTCAAACTCTTGCTGTTTCCCTGCATATGTTCTTCAGTTACTGCCCAGCAAACACATAATCCTGCTCTAACCAATCTTCTAAAACTTTCATGTTTCATGAAGGACTTTCTTTTGCTCTCTGAGTTGGTTATATGTGTTTTCACCAAGAAGGTGAAAAATTCTTCTAGTCTTTGTGCATCTAAAATGCATTCTTTTTTCAATTTGGTCACTTTTACTGGTAAACCTTGTACTTTTTAAAATCATGATACTCCTAGAGTTTGGTCCAAAGTTCCTAAAAGTCATTAGATATATCTGCAGACCTAGGACTTCCACAACTGTTTCCACAGATGTTCATCGTGCTTAATATGCTCCACACATTTATTTGCCTATTATTTTATGACCCGTTCTGTTATATTATATAGATATGAACTTTTCTTTGAAGAACATTGAAATATGGCTTCTGAGGCTCTCTCTAGATTCCCAAAACCCCCACAGGGAAGCAGACGCCCTTTGCAACTGTGAAGAGATGACCACATGCTTTTTCTTCTATTTCCAGTTTCCTTCAGCAGACAGCCATGCCTCCGGGTCTGGAACCCAGGCTCGTCAGAGCAACCCGCATTTTCTAAGGGGAGGGGAAGGAGGAGGACTGTGGGCCTAACTCAGAGGCAGATACACCCACCCTGCTCTGGATCATGTGACATCAGGCCATTGACTTTTGACAAGGCTGTCAAGTCAACTCAATTAGAAAAGAATTGTATATTCAATAAATGGTGGGAAAATTGTATAAAATATGTAAAACAATGAAGGGGACTCCCTATCTCACACCTTATGCAAAAATTAACTCAAAATGGAAGACCTAAGTATAAGAAGCAGGCCTGTAGAACTACTAAAAGAAAAAGCCAGGAATCATCTTCTGGACCTTGTGTTGGGCAATGGTTTCTTAGAATTTATACCAAAAACATGAGCAACAAAAGAAAACTATGGATACATGGGACCTCATCAAAATTTAAAACTTTCATACATCAAAGGACTTCATCAAAAAAGTAAAAAGACATCCTCCAGAAAGAGGGAAAATATTTGGAAACCACATGTGTTAGTCAGCCAAAGGGGTGCTGATGCAAATTATCAAAAATCGGTTGGTCTTTATAATTTATTTGGGGTAGAAGCTTACAGTTACCAGGCCATAAAGCAAAAGTTTCTTCCTGCACCAAAGTCTGTTGCCACATGTTGGAGCAAGACAGCTGTTGACATTTGCCAGTGTTCCGGCTTCTTGGGTTTCTCTCTTCCCGTTTCTCTCTGGACTCTGCTCCTCTGTTTCCTCCA
>PVKH010012170.1:0-17403 GCA_004027955.1 Chaetophractus vellerosus | reverse complement strand
TCTTGTTCAAACATTATTAAGAATCTCAAATTGTTAACAGCAGAGCGTTAAACCAAGAATAGTGCCCTTCTAAGATCAGGGCCCCGTGCAACTGCATCTGTGTCTTACCTATGAAACATGGTTCAATAAACCTGTGGCCTTTACTTTTACCAACAAGTCTCTTTCAGGGTGTGTGGTCTGAGAGGATGGAAGAGCTTTGCACTCACCATAGAATTTGGAACATGACGCTTCACTGTGACGGGTTCTTTCTCCTAATAATCTACACTGGTGGTCAGCCAGGACTAACCTATTCATTCCTATGCATTTCCACTGGTCATGACTTATTCCTCTCCCATTCTTAACATCATGGTCCAGGAACAAGCATCTGGACTTGTTGGTCTATGGTCATTACAGCCTCCTGAGCAATCTTCTTAGGGCTGTGCTCTTCACAACCCCATATCTACCCTTCTTCTCTTCTCCCACCTGAGTGCCTCTTGAAGAACTGTTAGCCTTTTGATAATCTTTTCATGTTTCCTAAGTGACCCCCTCAGAGACCCAAGGAGAAGAAGAAAAATGTCATTTGCCATGTTCCTTTTCCAATTTTGCTCTGCTCAGGCTTTGACACCCTGGGTAATGGGAATTCAGGACAACTCTATTAGGAGCAGCCATTTCTGTCACTGGTTTTGCTAATGATTATTTATTAACAAACTTACACATAAAATGGCGTAGAAACGGCATGTTTTATGAATCTCTGTTGCTCTAAATACATAACAATCATGAGAGTCCTTTTATACTTATTCACAGCAAATGTTCATGCTTTAAGTGGATGGTTTGCCTTTTTCATATTAAATTGTAGAAGTTCTTTTAAAATCACAGATACTAAAAGGTTTTTTGGTTACATACTCTGCAAAGATCTTGTGTAGAGTGTGACTTCCTACTTAACCCTATCTTCTTTTCTTTCTTTTTTTGTGTGTGAAAAGCTTTTACATTTAAGTTAAGAAATATCAGTCTTTTCCTTTCTGAAGGAAGTATGTGTGTGCATGTATGGGTATGTGTGTGTCTTGTAAAGAGAACCTTCTCTACCTCAGGAATATAACATATTCTCCTATAGTTTCTCCAACAAGTTAAATCTTTATTTCATTGGAATAGATTTTGGTATATGCCATAAGGTAAGGATACACACACACGCACACTATAGTTAGTAAATGTTCATGTACCATTTATGGAATGGTCCATCCTTGTAATGCTGTATCTGTCACATACTCAGCTCCCATATATAACAAGGTCATGTCCAAGTGTTCAGTTTTGCTCCATTTGCCCATTTATGCAAATACTACACTGTTATTTAATCTACAATTAGAACATGTCTCAATATCTAGTAGAAAGAAGTTCTATCTTTCTATGTTTTCTTTTAAAAATATAAGAGCTACAAGGTGCATTTTGCTTTTTAAGATTATTTTTATATTGTTCTGTGAAGTCTGAAGGGAAAGAAAAACCTCTCCAGGTTTAAATATCATATTTTCTTCTACTTGCTGTGAAAGAGATGTTTCTTTTCTTTTTCAGGGCAATTTTTACTTACTTTTGTATGTTGCTCTTGTGCCATACCTCTCTTGATAGGCCTCACCAACAAGTGTTTTGAACAACCATTACAAGTTTTTTGTTCTGGATTGTGTGCCTAAGTTGATGATTAGAGGAACCCATAAAAATAATTTACAGGGAGGATAGCTATAGAGAGTGAGAATGAAAATAAACAATAAACCACTATATGATTCTTAAGGGAGTCTGCAAGCTAAATATTCTAAAACACACAAAAAATTGATATTAAAAATGAGAATATAATTTAGTTTGGATGAAGTTATTTTATTGAAATATCTGACAAAGTTTTTTTTTAGAGGTTTAATTTTTATTTATTCATTCACTGCCCCCCACCTTGTTGTTTTGTGCTCGCTGTCTGCTCTCTGTGTCCATTTGCTGTGCATTCTCTGTGTCTGCTCATCTTCTCTTTTGGAGATACTGGGAACCAAATCTGAGACCTTCCATGTGAGAGACAGGCACTCAATCACTTGAGACACCTCAGATCCCTGCTTTGTTGTGTCTCTCATTGTCTTTCCTCTTTGTGTCTCCTTGTTGTGTCATCTTGTTGTATTAGCTCACTCTCTTGCTTGTCTTCTCCAGGAGGCACCAGGAATTGAACCCGGGATACCCCATGTGGTAGGTAAGAGCTCAATTGTTTGAGCCACATCCACTTCCCCAAAGGTTTTGGCACTCAAAGAAAAGTAAAGAAATTCTTCCATTAGAAGGTAAAACAAAATAATAAACAAATACAGGCAAATATGAAAAAGAATTAGTACAAAGATTAGATGCAAAATATATCATTATTGAAAACTTTAAAATTCTCAATGTATAAAATGTTTCACCTGGAATCAATAAAAATAATTTATCACAGTAAAAGGCAGACATGAGAAACATACACAAAACTGACCACAGGAAGACCAAGATGTTTTTAAAAAATGAAAGTACAATTAAGAGATGTGAAAGACAATGAATCTTCAACCTATATATAATTGGAAATTTAGGGAAACAAAAAAAGAGAAGAAGGCCAAAATTGCTAAGAATTTCCTGTAATTGTGAAAATACATAAGTCCTTGATTTAAAAGTACTATATCCATACAGACTAGAATAAATAAAGTGAATCAACATCCCAGAACCTCTTTGGCGAAACCACGTTGTATCAATGTTACAGAGAAAACCTTAACATCTGACAGAGAGAAGGAGCAGATTAAAAGCAAATAAGCAATAATTGAAGTGAAAGCAGACCACTCACCAGCAACAATACATGTCAGAAGAAACTGTCTTAAGGGAAAATAACTCTTAACCAGGAATTTTACATTCAGCTAAACTATTGTTTAAATATAATTGCAAAAAAAAACATTATTATAAAACAAACATGGAGTGATTTTACCATCTATAGGCCTACAGCAAAAAAATTTTTTAAAGGATATGTTTTAGCAAGAAAATGGAACACAGAAAGAGGTGTGGGAAGTATCGAAATGATGGTGATAAATGTGACCTCACTCAATTTGTGACTTCTGAGTTCTCCTTCTGGGGGGCCTATGAAACCATATAGTACATGGAGGAGATAGAAAGTCTACATAGGAAAAAATACATTAATAACTGCTGTGTTTCATTTCTAATCCTACTAATTATAACAGGATAAAACACATATATCCAAGTTGAAGTATTATAGTAGAATTTCATTAACAGGTCAACGTTAATTAATTGAAAGTCTCAGTAGCAGACCGTTCCTAAAGATAGGTTAACTTGAAATCCTTCAGTTTTGCATTTTAAAAAAAGCTCATTGTGTTGAAACTTATATAAATACAGACACAGAATGAGCAATGTCTTCCATAACATGCCTGCAGAAGATACAGAAACGTTTTCTGAATAGCTATTCCCTATATTCTCCTTGAAAAAGTCAAGAGCAAAGAACTAACTGCTACCTTTTGCTAAACACTCATTTTGCATCACTTTTCACACATTATTTGTCATCCTTCAGAGAAGGCAGCATCATTTCCCACTCAGAGAGAGATACGTTTCCTAAGATCACAGTGCTGGTAAATGATAGACTGTATTCAAAACAAATTTGAGGCTATGTATAATTTTCTTCATGTTCTAAGTTAGAGTTTCTCAACTTCATCACTATTGACATTTGGAGCTGAATAATTCTTTTTCATGTCCTGTAGATTCCAGTAGCACCCCACCCTCACCCCATCCCTGTTTTGAGAACAAAAATGTCTCCAGACATGGCTAAATTCCCCTGGGGCAAAATTGTCCCCAGTTGAGAACCACAGCTCTAGGAGAAGAATCTTTTCATCAGAATTTTATTTGACCAAAGCCATAGAAACAGTGGCTGATGAAGACACAATGGATATGTGCCCAATTCTCATTGTGCTCAGCACCCATTTCAAAGTTATGGGACATTGAAAGCAGTACTTAGAGAAAAATTTGGAGCTTTAAGTAAATTTATTTTAAAAAATAATCAACACTGATTAATAAGCTAATATTCAACTCAAGAAGTTGGAAAATAGACCAAACCAAATAAAAAAGACAGTTGAAAGGATAGGATACTACTAAAGGAGAGAAATCAATGAAGTAGAGATCAAACAAACAAGAGTAGAGAAAGTTGCCCGAACCAAAGCTAGGTCTATGTAGAAAATGGTAAGAACAGAGTAGAGCAGGGGTTCTTAACAAGGCGTCCGTGAGCTTGAATTGAAACTCAAAAAACATTATTGTTGTGGAGATGTGTTGGTGTGGGTATTTTATATTTATTAAATAACACAGTATGGTATGGACTTAGTAAGGGGTCTGTGATCTTCACCTGACTGGCAAAGGAGTCCATGGAACAAAAACTGTTAAGAACCCCTGGAATAGAGGCAAATAGAAAAGGGCACATAAATACAACAACATGCTTATTAACTTAATAATGTATTTCAAAAGATTATACCCTAAAAATTTGATACAACTTATTTTCTTTTTTGTTGTTGTTACATATCCCACCCCTTTCTGCTTGCTCTTGCTGTGTGTCCATTCTTCTGTGTTCTTCTATGTCTGCTTCTTGTCTCTCCCTGTCTTTGCGGTGACGCGCCGAGTCAGCCCTCCGCGCAGCCGGCTCGCCCCACTCATGGGTGGCTCCATTCCATTTCACAGGTGGCTCTGCTCCGTGTTTTGCGGGCAGCAGCTCCGTGTTTCACGGTCGGTTGGGTGACTTGCCATGCCCGTGGCGGCTCCGCCCTGCCCATGGCAGCTTTTTGCCTTGCCCATGGTGGCTTTGCCCCGCCCATGGTGGCTTGCCTTTCTCAAGACCATCTGCCCGCTTGGAGAGGTCCCCAGGAACAGAACCCGGGGCCTCCCATGTGGTGTACCGGTGCCCTTATCCACTGGGCTATACAGCCGACTCCGATACAATATAATTTCTGAAAAAAATACAGAAAAAAGACCAAAGTTGGTACAAGAAGACTTTGGAAATATTAAGCAGAAACCATAATCCTTAAAGAAATTGAAAAAATAATCAACAAACATCTCCTACTTCGCCAAACCCTGACCCAGATGGTTTTACAGAAGGATTTATACAATTTTCATGGAATAAATAACCTCTTTAATTTAATTTGATAAAGTAAAGAAAGTAGGAAAAGGATATAGAAACTATCCAAATAATTGTATGAAGTTGGTAACATCTTGATTCCAAAACCAGATAAGAACATAACAAGTTTATAAATTTATGTATATAAATTATATATAATATATATATATATAAAGAGAGAGGGGCCCATTTTAATTACATGTGAACATATATCAAAATCCTAAATAGAATATCAGTCAGCTTAATCTAATGGTGGATTAAATATATATTACATCTTGATCAAGTAGGGCTCATTTTAGGTTTGCAAAGATGAGTTACTATCAAAGAGCTATTGATAAAATCCAATGCTCATTTATGATGTAAAAACAAAATATCAGAGAGCTGATAATATAAATAAACATCTCAAACTTAATAGTGTTGAAAAGCCCCAAACTTACAAAAAGCAACATACTCAGTGGAGAAATTTTAGATGCTTTCCCACTTAAGGTAACAAAACAAAGGATAATGCTGCTGTTCATCATAGAATTAAATGGCTGAGTCAATGCTACAAAATCAAAAACATGCAAGAAGAGGTGTAAAATGTAGAAAGAAAGGGCTAAAACTCTCATTAATTGCCAATGATTTGATTTCCTACACGGAAAACTCAAAAAAAGTAAACGAATTATCAAAACTAATAGAAGAGGGGAATGCAAGCATTGACCAAAGGAGACTTACTATTATTGTAGTAATGGAAGAACTTGTAACATTGATATAAAGATAGTGGTTACCAGAGTTCTGAGGGGGGAAATACGTGGAATATAGGGCACATTTAGAGCATTGGTATTGGTCTGTGTGATACTGCAATGATGGATACAGGCCATTATATATTTTGCCAAATCCTATAAAATTGTACAGTGCAAAGTATAAACCATAATGTAGACTCTAGACCACGGTCAGTAGCAATGTTTCAATATTTGTTCATTAATTGTAACAAGCATACCACACTAATATAAGATGTTATTAATAGGGGAAAATGTGATAGAGCAAGGGGGTGCAGTATATGCGAGTCCCCTATATTTTTCAGGTAACTTTTCTGCATTTAAAACTTCTTTTAAAAAAACTAATATAAGAGTTCATTAACATTACCTGATGCAAGGTCAACCTAGAAAAATAAATCTCTCTCTCCACCAATAAAAATAAACCAGACAATAAGATAGGAAATATGATACAATTTGCAATAGAAATTAAAACCATGAAGAGATATTGAAACAGCAAATGAAAGGATAAAGAAACTAATTAAAAATCATGAAAACTTAAATAAAAGCACAAATGAGAGGGAAGCTCAAGGGAAATTTCTGCCATGATGGAAATGCTCTGTGTCTTGGGTGGGTAGTGGTGACACAGGTTGATTGATTTGTTAAAACTCTTTAAGATACACATTTAAATTCTGCACTTTATAGGGCATGAAAATTATACCTCGATGGGAATAAAAACAATATAAATATAATATAAATACAATATTAAACCTATCAGGTTATCAAAAATTAGAAAGGTACATAATATTAAGACCTGGCAAAGATCTGAAAAAGAACTCTCAAGAACTGTTGGTGGCAATGTAAACTAATATAATGCTTCTGAACATAATTCTGGGGAAACTGAATGACTTTAAGTGAGCAAATGTACTAACCCAGCTATCCCACACCTGGACATATATTCTAGAGAAATACTCTCAGAGGTCTATAAGGAGACATGTAGAGGAATAGTTTTGTAGAAAAGTGGGGGATCAGGAATGAAAGAGAAAAACCAAAGTGAAATAAAATAAACTCAAAGAAGGGTCTCGACTAGATGAATGTGCTATGAACTAGGGAGAATGAGGAATGCAACCTCTGTACCTAAGTTCCAAAAATAGAGAAAGATAACAGAAAGGAATGCATCCAAGACAGAATTGGCCTAAATTTCAAGGAGTTTTTTTTTCCATTTTAACAGGCCAACTTGCTAAAATGTTTAACACTGTGACATGGTTCCTAAAGCTGTGATCAGTTGACATGACTTTAGCTTAGGTTAGTATCCCATGCATCTACAACATCTGGGTATAGCCATATCTTTTAAGATAGTACCAAGAGGGTCAGGATGCTACTATAAAAAAGTTACTGGACTAGGAGTGAAGGGTCCCGCCTGTAACTAACTGTCTTTCATGGCTTTGGACATGTAATTTAATCTCTGGAGAATGATTTATTCATGTCCAGGGAGAACCCTGGGACAACCCAGCAAGAACACCACTAGTACTCACACATGCATTGATGAACACAAACACTCAAGAAGCTGTTTAGGACATGAACATAAATGTGATTCCATCCTAAGACGTTTAGAAGTTGCTTATCCTATGCCTGTCCCACCGCTGTATTTTGGAAGCAGGTAACCTAGTTTCTAGGTTTCACAGGTCCATAGAGAAGAATTTTGCCCCATGACAGACCACACCCATAACAGATTTTGATGAAGACTTTGGACTTAGAGTTGTTACTGAAATGGTTTAAGGTTTTTGGAATATTGGAATGAGGTGAATGTATTTTGCACATAGGAAGGGCATGTGTTTTTGAGATACAAAGGAAAGACTGCAGTAGATTGAACCATGTCTCACACGAAGACATGTTCAAATTCTAATCCTCTGGTCCTGTGGGTATGAACTCATTTGTAAATAGGATTTTTGAAGATCTTATTTAGATGAGGTCAAATTGAATCAGGGTGGGACTTAATACACATGACGGAATCATTATAAGCAAAGGAAATTCAGACACAGTCAATCAGTAAAAGTCAGAAGCCAATAGAAGCCAGAGGTCAGTAGAAGCCAGAAAATGAGGCAGGTCACCATGTGACAAAGGCAGAGATGCAAATCAAGGTACTCCAAGAATCCCACAGGCTCTGAGAGAAAGCATGGCCTGCTGATACCTTGGTGTTGGGCTTCCAGCCTCCAACATTGTGTGACAATAAATTCCTATTGTTTAAGACAATAGTTTTATGGTATTTGTCACAGCAGCCCTGGAAAACTAAGAAGTCCACCATGGAAACAAACCAGAAACAAAAGGGCAAATAATGATTCCACTTATATGAAATACCAAGAATATGCAAATTCATAGAGACACAAAATAGATTTCAGGTTACCAGGGATGGAGGGTTGGGTGACTGGAATGCAGGAGAGAATGGGGAGATATTGCTTAATGGATATAGAGTTTCTGTTTGGGGTGTTGAAAAAGTTTTGGTAATGGATGGCGGTGATGTAGCACAACATTGTGAATGTCATAGATGCCATTGAATTGTATAATTGAAAGAAATTAAAATGGAAAATTTTATGCTGTACATACATTACCATAATAAAAATAATGAAGTCCACCATGAAAGAATAGTAGAAGGGATTTTTTTAATATTAAGAATATTAATCCTGAACTCTTGTCAAAGTGATTCTTGTCATGCCAAATAATTTCAAGATCACAAAAAACCTGTTGGTATTAGTTTCATTAGCCAAACATTCATTGATTTACTCATTTAATGAGTGAATACCAAGTCCCAGGCAGTGTTGAATATACTGGAGAATCCTACATCCATAACCTTAGCCTTCATGGATTTTGTACTCTAATAGGACTATAAATAATAATTAAATGAATTATTACACAAATAGCAATCATAGTTAGCTGAACTGTGTTCGAAACTATAAGAATATAAAACAGAAAGTTCTTGCCCAGTTTGAGGCATCAGAGAAAACTTCCCCTATGGATGTGGCATTTAAGCTGAGGCCAGAGGATGAGCACATGTTGGTTGGGTGAAGAAATTGCATAGAGAAGGAAAGAATGTTCCAGAGAGAGAGACACAACCCATAGGAAAGTTCAGGGTCTAGAACTAAATGGACTTTGGTGCACTGAGGAACTGAAGAGGTTCAGGGTGGCTGAAGCAGAGAGCACCAAATCAACGAAGAGAGGTAGTGGGAAGCAAGAAAGTGAAAAGCTATGCAGTTAAGGATATTGGAAGACATAGTAAAGAATATGAGAAACAATAAAAGGGCTTTAAGAAGAAAGCTACTTGATTAGATTTGCATCTTTCAAGATTTCTTTGGCTGCAATGTAGGAAATAAATGCTATGTAAAGTGTGTTTTGTAGAGGACTGGAATAAATGTGAAATAGTTACATAAATACTGTTATGAGATAATAGAGAATAGATTGTCATGGTGGCAATGGCGAAGGTAAGAAGCATATGGATCTAAAATTCCTATAGGAGGTGGACTCTACATGACTTGGATATTGATTGGCTATAAGAGAAAGGAGAAGAGTTAGGAATGAGTCTTCGGTTTCTTGCTTGGAAATCTGGGAAGATTTATTCAATGAGATGGACAAGATTGGGAGAAGACAATTTTTAATGGGAATAACAAGTTGGCTTCTACAAGAAGAGATAAACCAAATCTAGTTTAAGTGTAGGTTACAGAAACAAAGGATCCATAAGGTTGCTACTACCCACAATAAAATATAACATTAAACATGGTGCTTCACTCCCTTCACCTTGAACATGGTGCTCCCCTCTGACATCCAGTTACCCTACCTCTAGCCCATCTGATTTAGGCAGACCTGGTGGCCCTTTCTTCCCTTTCTCTAAACTTCCATTATCTACTACTTATCTCTGCAAAGTTAGGACTGCCTCTACCACTATGCTAACTTGTATGTTGCTGTCCACTTAATAATATTTTTCTTCCTTTGAATGTTATTTAATGTTCGTCTCACTAGGGCTATACCCCATATCTCCATGTTTCACTCATCTCCGTGAAGAAATATGTAAATGGTTCATCACCAAAGTCTAAATTTCCAGAGGTCTGGGGGGAAAAGCAGTTAGGAAAGTCCAGGACAAGTATTGCTTGATGGCTGAAGTAGATGAATCGTGTGGTCATTAAAATAAAATGTTTTTAATATGCAGTCTCATAGTGGGAAAGAGACATGATCATTTATATAGAATGTTACTACTTCGGGAAAATCACAATTACAACTGACGTTGCTCTGAAAAATGGATTCTCTTGGGCCAAATATTAACTCTAATGGGGCAGATCTTCAATGGCAGTAAGTTCTTTCTCATAATGAGAGCTCTACTTCAACTTTCCAGCTAAGTCTCCTGGCTTGCGATTATGCATGAACCACTGAGCTCATGCTGATTTGCCCAGAAGATTGTCACCAAAACAAGCAGCCTTACTTTTTCAAAGTTAAAAAAGGAAAGCCAAACTAATTTGCTAGTTCCATTTTTTCATGATAAAATGATTTCTTTCATTAAAAATGGTTCTTGTTGCAATAAAATTCTCTGCTAAAGAAATATCCAATTAGGGATCCATGATTCAATGATATTGAAGGTCTCATTTCCTCATTCTTTTCAGTAGATAAGATTCCTAATTGTGGTTAATCTGACTTTATCTTACTGTTTTAATTCTGACCTCTTCCACATACATAGTAAAATTAACAGATTATTCAGCAACAGAATGTGGACAGATGTTATTTGTTTCTACATTGTAAATTGTGCAGATTTACAGACTTTTGAGGGCATTAATTGATGGCTGTCTTATTTTGCCAGAGCTACCACAACAAAATACTATGAACTGATTAACTTCAACAACAGGAATTTATTGGCTTCCAGTTTGGAGACTAAAAGTCCAAAGTCAAGGTATTGGCGGGCCATGGTGTATTAGTCAGCCAAAGGGGTGTTAATGCAAAATACCAGAAATCGGTTGGCTTTCATAAAGGGTATTAATTTGGGGTAGAAGCCCACAGTTACTAGGCCATAAAGCACAAGTTACTTCCCTCACCAAAGTCTGTTGCCACGTGTTGGAGCAAGATGGCTGCCTATGTCTGTGAGGGTTCAGACTTCCTGGGTTCTTCTCTTCCCAGGGCTTGCTTGTCTCCAGGCTCAGCTCCTCTGCTATCTCCACAAGGCCAGCTGTAGACTATCAGGTGAATGGCTCATCTCTTTTCCTGGGGCCTTCTCTCCTTCCTCATGACCAAGCTTCTCTGTGTGCTTACTTCCCCTGGCTCCAGCATTAAAATTCAGCATCAGAACTCCAACATCAAAACTCCAACTAACTCCTCTGCTCTGCTGTGTAGTTTTTTCTCTGAGTTCCCACCCACCAAGAAGCAGGGACTCGGCAGCCTACTGCCGTGACCCAATCAAAGCCCTAATCATATTTTAATTTTGCCTAGAGGAACAGTCCAGCATACAAACATAATCCAATATCTATTTTTGGAATTCATAAATAATGCCAAACTGCTACACATGGTTTCTCTGAAGTCTATAGTATTCTGGTGGTAGCTTTCTGGAACTCTATCTCTGCCTCTATCCCCTGGCAATCTGTTTCTTTCTGTCTCCTCCTATGGCTTGTGTTTCTGTGACTGAATTTCCTTTGCTTATTAGAACTCCAGTCATACCAGATTAAGGCCCACCCCAATTCGGTTTGGCCTCATCTTTACAGGACCTTCAAAGACTTGCAAATGCAGGACTGGGGGCAGGACTTAAACATGTCTTGTATGGGACTTTATTCCATCTACCACAATGGTCAAAGACTGAAGAGTGATTAAGATGCCCAAGAGAGAATAAGAAAGATACACTGCTTAATAAGGCTTCTGTTTATATCTCAGATATTAATCAAATTTGTTAACTTTATATCCCATGATTTGATTAAAGGAATAAGCATGAAATAATAATGACAAAGCATCTGGAAGCTGTAGAAGACAGGAATCCCTGGAAGGGACCACAAATGCAGTTGCCTTTGCTTAAAATGCAGTCTTCATCTTTCAGGAGGGCTCACTCATGGTACAAGTCTAGTAAAGTGAGTGAATGTGACCCAGAGTGGCAAAGTGCAGAATCAATTGCTGTGATGGCCATATAGAGGAGACGTGGTTCCTATTCCCCACCCTTCTCAAAGCATCTTGACCTTAGGCAATAATTGAAACTGTATAAAAATGTTCTAAAGAAGACAACTGAAGGAAGACTAATAGAGGAGAAGTGATATTTAATCCACATGCCTCCTTTTGGACCTAATCCAAGAACTCTCTTTTATTTTCAAGAAATCTAACATTTCTCCTTATATACAGTTTTTTTTCACTTCAGCATAAAAGATGCTCAGATTTCTCCTAATTTGAAAATAAAAAAATCAACAAGCAAACCAAAATCCCTCCATTTATTACTCAACCATCTCAACTCTTTTTCACAGCTTATCTTATTAAAAGATACTCTTCCTTCTCCCTTTCTTATCTGCTAGCATCTCAACCTATAGCAAACTCATTCCATTTCCAGTGAACTATTCTTACCAAGAATTCTTATGACCAAGGTGACCATATAGTTTATCACCCAAACTGGGACACTTTTGAGAGTGAAAAAGGGCACTGATAATAATTAAACATCATCTGGGACTGACCTGGGCAAACATATGGTCAAGACATGCATGATTTCCTGGTTGTAAAATCTAATGAACTGTTTTCTGTCTGTAAGTACTTGAACTTTATGCAAATATTGATTTTCTTAGCTGTTCCTTCCTTTGTTCAGCTCTATTCTTCCCTACCTTATGAGGCATCCCATTCTTCTGGGTTTTCTCCTAACCATTTGGCTGCCACACTTCTGCATCTTTTTCAGGTTCTACATCTTCCTTCTAGTTCTTCAGTAGTTAATTTTTCTCAGGTATTAGCTAAGACAATTTCTCTTCCCATAGCATGCAACCTCTTGGGTGTTGTGATTCACTCCCATACCTTCAATTTTGATCTATGTTAATAAATCCTATGACTATGTTTCCAGCCTTATCTTTTCCTCTGAGTTCCAGAACCACATCCAAACTCTCTAAACAGAGATATCAAAATTAACTGATCATATCTAAAGTCATCTTGCATCATAAAAATAACTATCCTACTGTGTTTCAAGATGGTGAAAGATGTTATTCATCCACCTATATTCTCAAGCCATAAACTTGGATAACAGCTGTTTTTATCAGGATAACTGGCTGTTGTAAAGGAAACAATTCCAAAATCTTAGCAGCTTAATACCACCTCTCACACCTAAATACGTGCTCCTGTATATTTCTCATTCAAAGTGGGGTCTCTGCTCCCTGCAGTCATTCTGGGATGTGAACTACTTTCAGCTAGTGGAAACGCAATCTTCTGAATGTGAGTCCAAGGTCATCTTGACATCATCCAACCAACAAATTGGGATATAAAAAAGAGCAAAGAACCCTCTACTCCATTTGTGTCTCCTGTAAACCTATCTTCCAGACTCTAGCTCTGTGAACCTGCTCAATTTGCTTAATTGGTCATGTAATATTTGTCCTTCAGTGCCTGGTTTGCTTCACCTGATATAAGGTCTTCAAAATTCATCCATGTTATCCCGTGTATTAATACGGCATTCCTTCTAACAGCTGAGTAATATTCCACTGTATGTATATGCCACAGTTTGCTTATCCATTCATCTGTTGATGGACATTTGGGTTACTTAAAACTATTAGCAATAGTGAAGTGGAGGCAGTAGCCATTCTGAGGGGAAGGAGAAGGAAAAACAGGTGTAATATGGGGGCATTTTCGGAACATTGGAGTTGTCCTGAATGACGTTGCAAATGATGGATACAGGCCATTATATATTTTGTCATAACTTATGTAATTGTGTGGGACAGAGTGTAAACTATAATGTAAACTATAATCTATGCTTAGTGGCAATGCTCCAATATGTGTTCATCAATTGTAACAAATGTACCAGACTAATGAAGGATGCTGTTAAAGTAGGAAAGTATGGGAGGGGTTGGGATTGGGGCATTTGGGAATCCCCTATATTTTTAATGTAACATTGATGTAGTCTAAAGTATTTTTTAAAACTAAAAAAGTATTTTAAAAAAGAAAGAAAGAGCACAGAGAGATAACACACCCTTTTTCAATTCCCTTGCCTACAAATCATTTCTGTTTACATTCCATTGGCAAGAAATTTTCATGCAGCCCCGCTCATGAATAAAGGAGTTAAAAACCATATATTTACTCTGTGTAAAGGAAGAACTTGTTTGGGAAGCATTTAGCCAGTCTCCCCTATACCATTTTGCTCTTTTCCCTCTTTCTCCCTTCATCTCTTATTGATTACCTCTCCCTGCCTATTTCCCTTTGACAAATCCACATCAATAGGTTGTGGTTCAACTCTTCTCTGTCCCCACTGAAATCCATTAAGCAGAAAACAAATAAATTTCCAAATGGTTGGTCTAGATTAGCTATATTAAATGAAGACAAAAATGTTATATTTGTTAAGTAAAAGTATGAAAGCATTGAGAGTTAAAATAGTCTCTTCAGTGTTAGCACAGCAATTTTTTGGCTCATGGTTCTTTCTTATTCCTCCATAAGCAAACCTTTCTTTGAAACATTCTTCCTGCATATACTGCTTAATTTTCTTTACCATACTTGTCTGATTATCATCACCCAGTTTTGGATGATGGCTTTATATTGTTAACTGGTCTCTCTGCCTTCTTTTTATCCTGAGATAGTAAAATATAAACATGTTGCCATCTAAAACTCTCCAAGGCATCAATTGAATATTGTTGTTCTCCTCCCAACCTAGTCAGAAATCATTATTGTTTACCTGAAGGATGTAATTGCTTGAAGGCCAAAATTCTTCTCTAGTCTAGGCATTCTTAAGGGCCTCCAAAATTTTATCCTATTCATCTCCTCCATTCATAGCAACTATTATTTCCCAGCATGGAAGTGATACTTAAAGAAAGGAAAGAATGTTCCTGCATTCTGAATCAACACACCGTTACTGCCCTCAAATCACCTCATTTGATTTGCTTGTATAACTTAACCATGTACTACCTTGTGATTTACTTCATTAAAATATAACTCATTTAAAAGGGTTAAGTTCCATAGATTTAATTTTTTCACATGCATGTATTTCCATAGTACTGGGCACATAATCATTGCTTAATTTAAAGAGAGAGAGGGAGAGAGAGAGAGAGAGAGAGAGAGAGAGAGAGAGAGAGAGAGAGAGAGAGAGAGAGAGAGAGAGAGAGAAACTAGTTGAATTAGAATGCATGTACTATATTGAGCTTTCTTTGGAACATCAGGCATCTAGGAGACATAATGAAATATTTTTTTCAGATTCCTATTAACCCCAATATTCTATATTCCTACTCATTCCACACTGAAGGGATGTGTTGGCTTATTTATTGATATTATAGTCATATGTCAAATCCAATTCCATGACTATTCTACAGACATTCATTGACCACTTTTTTAAATGTGTACCAAGTATACTCCAGACAAAGAATATTTATTGAGAAACTGGAGTGTCTGGTAATGAACCAGGGATGGAGACATAGAGATTGAGAAACATCAAATGTGTTAGGTGCCAACTTGTTTCAGGTAATGTTTTAGGGATTTTGTTCAGAATATTCCTACCCATCCTCCAAGACTTAGTTCAGGGATCAATACCTCAATGGCATTGTCTTCTCTAGACATGCTGGAACTACCTTTGTTCCAGATGCCCCATAGACCCATGAGCATACTTCTCTTGTGGAAATGGTCACCCCATTGTATCCATGTAATTTGTCTCTTCCCCCAGGAGAATTCAGGCTTCATGAGGCACCGGCTGGATATCAGAAACGTAAGTAAGTTCCTGGCACACAATAGCCCCTCAAAAATATTTATTTAATCAACATAGGCATCCTTGATGTAATGGATATTATGGTATTCTGCTCAGAGTCCCCCTTCAGGGCTGACACACACATCTCCAGCTTTTGGGAAGATCATCTGTTTATGGCTCAGAGCTGTCTGTATCCTTTGCCACAATTGTCTGTAACTCTGAACGTCTATCCCATCTCCAGGGCTCCTTGCAACATTAGTTAAGATCTAATTTGTTCAGCTTCTCCCTCTGTCATCCCTGCCTCCCTCACTTTCTTGCAGGCATATCTCCTGAGAGCACACACTAATAAAACAAGTGCACAGAAAACTCCATCTCAGCCAGACACAATAGGTCACATATTGTATGATTCCATTTATATGAAATATCCGTAGTGACAGAAAGCTGATTGGTACTTGCCAGTGACTTGGGGGTAGAGAATGGGGAGTAACTATCTAGCAGTTACTGGGCTTCCCTTTGTGGCAATGAAAATGTTTTAATACTAGATAGAAGTGATGATTGCACAACATTGTGATTGCACCTAATGCCACTGAATTGTTCATTTTCAAACAGTTATTTTTTATTAGAGAAGTTGTAGGTTTACAGAAAACTCATACAGAAAATCATACAGAAAATACGGATTTTCCATATACCACCTCCATTAGTAGACCTTGCATTAGTGTGGTACATTTGTTACAATTGATAAAAGAATGTTATTATAATTATATTATTAACTATAGTTCTTGGTTTACATAGGGTTCCTTGTTTGTGTTGTACAGTTCTACATTGTTTTGTTTAAATTTTTATTCTAGTAACATATATACATCTAAAATTTCCCCCTTTTAATCACATTCAAATATTTACATCACTGGGGTTAATTACATTCACATAAGCTATATAAATTTTACCCAAATTAAAACCAACCAACAAATTTTATCTCTCTCTTTCCTAAGAAACCCAACCTCAGACACTTGCCTTAAATATTTTCAGTCTAGTTCAGGGAGCTTCGTAAAAGAAATTTTGTGGATAGTAAAGAGTTCAAAGCAGCAGCTAGCAATTGAAAAATAGATAACTGAAGGAAAAACTCACACAGAAAGAAGATTTCAATGGCACAGTCTTCAGGCTGTAAGTCGACTTATTCAAGGAAGCTGGAAGTGAGCACACCATTCAACAAGGGGTGGTGGAAGATTCCAGAAGTTGGTCCAGCTACTCTTCACTTTACTGTATCCCTTCAACTAAATTCCTGTCGTTTCTGAGTCACCATTCCTTTACCTACCGAATAATAAACAAATAGCAAGACTCTAGGGAAGATTAGAAATAATGTGGGAAGAAGATGGCGTCGACAGTTTAGGTTTGCACTCACCGGCTCTCAGCCAGCAGGAAACGGCCACTGAAGGGAACCGGAGAAACTGCTTACCGGGGTGCAGACGCAAGGGGCGACAAAGGTGCTGATAGCTTTTTTCTTCTTTGCTGGTCTTCTTTATCCTTGACTTACCATCCTCTGTGTATAGTGACTGTGTTTACCAACACTATCTCCTCTCCTTCCTTCATCTTTCTACCTCCAGCTTTCTGTCTGGTTCGTATTTTCCACCTTTTTTCATTTACTCCCAATTTCACCCTTGTTAATTTCTATCTTGGCTATTCTGTTCTCCTTT
>PVKH010012169.1:0-17389 GCA_004027955.1 Chaetophractus vellerosus | reverse complement strand
CTCAATGATAAAGGTTGACAAGGTGTGGTCTCCACAGGGTAGGCTATCACAGGTTTATCTGGTAAAGCCTCAGCAGAATTTAGAGTTCCAATGTCCCCACCAATATTATCATCATCCCATATGTCTCCATCCCAATCCTCGGGGTTCCATTCCTTTCCAATCAATGCCCTCACTTTAATTGCAGAAACCCTGTGAAGTTGAGATTTTAGTTTCCTCTGTAGTTCTGCTACTGGCACAATGAGCATCTGGGTTTGATTCTCAGATATCTCAAGTCTTTGGCTACAGGAGAAAAGATTTTCTTTCAAGGCACACATAGAAACTTTCATATTATTCATATGGCATTTAAGTTCCAACTTTGAAGACTTTAGCTCATCCCTTTCTTTTTTAACTGTATCCAGAGTATCTAGGAGGAGCCAACCAACATCATTATACTTTTTTATGCCACAAAATTCTGTTAAGGTATTGAAAACACTCTCACCCAGATCCTTGCTTCTTTCAAGTGTGGAAGTAGGGGAATCCAGTGAGGCTATATTGCATATCTCTATTGCCATCTCACACCATGGACTCTTAGCAACCTCTTCATTATTGGAAAGAGAGTCTTTAGTACCCTTGAGTCCAATTAGAGTAGAGAACCACCTCAGACATCCCAAGTTTAAGACTCGTTTCCTCAAGAACCACTCCTGGTGCCAGCTGTTTCAGTCAGGGTTCTCTCGGGAAACAGAATCAGCAGGACATATCTGTTAATAATATAAGATTTTATAAGAGTCTCTCATGTGACTGTGGGGATGCACAAGTCCAGGTTCTGCAGGCAGGCTGCGAGCCAGGGGCTCCAATGAAAGACTGATGAAGGGTCCTTGATGAGTTTCTGGGAGAAGTTGGCTGTCAAATGACAAGCTGGGAAATTCTCCCTGAATGTTGAAATCACCTCCCTTTTATGGCAGTCAACTGATTGGATAAAAGCATCATCCATTCTTGATCCAATTTCCCTGATTGTTGCAGATGTAATCAGCCATCCATGCAGTAAACTCAGTGGTGATGGAAGTCCATAAATGCTCTTGTATTTCAATTAACCCAGTGCTTGCTCGACCTAATACCTGGACACAATTACCTGGCCTAGTTGACACATTAGCCTAACCAACACAAGGAATCTATCCTCTCTTCCCATTATGTCTGTTGAATAACCATTATCTTGCTATGGCATCCAGTCATAAATTCCACTTACATTACTCTTTGTTCTAAACACTGGTTCTCTTGGGCTAACCAGTCCTTTCTCAGATACTTCTAGGTCTGCGAGAAATTGGGGCTTAAGAGCAAGGTAGGATTCTTGTGTCCTCCAGGAGCTTGAGAGACTAATCCCTCAGTTCTACTTATTGACCCTATGGCTTCCTATGCTGGGGCACAAATGTGAGGCTGCTAGCTGTAGAGATCCAGAAGATAGGTACTAATTTCCTTTACTATCATTTTACCAAATTTACAGGGTGTTCTATCATTCCCAGACTTTGCCAGACATGTGGCAAGCCGGAGGAAATCCATGTTCTTATCAAATTCTTTTGTTCTTTCAATTCAACGCCTACTTCCCCAGAATTGTCAAATTTCATATAACCCCTAAGTAAGGGTAATCTAGCTCTTCATCTATTCTATTTACTATGTTTTGTTTATAGTAACACGTTATTCTTCAGGATTTAGAAACTTAAAGAAAAAAACAAAAAACATTTATTTGTGCAAGTAAAAACAATGGCTTCCCTTCTTAGATGCTGCTAGAAGTTTAAAGAAATCTATTTAGAAATCTCAAAGCTGAAAGTTGAATCTTTTTGTTTCATTGCATTCCTTTGGGTTTTTCTTTTTATTAATGACCTCACAGGACATGGAATTCTAGTGCCTCAATGAATGATGGGTTCTTGAAGTAGCCAACAAATGCTGAGTCAAAATACTTTCACCCTCAAAATGTTATCTTCAAAATACATTCCATGTGTAATCAAATATGGTATTTAAAATCAGTGAGATGATAAATATCCAATAATTATTAAAATAGAACAATTAACTATGTACTGGAAAAATTAGCCTTTTTTTTCTTACAACAGTCCCTAAAATGGAATTCATTCATTAATGCTTTCAGTGTAAAAATGAAACAGCAAGTTCTAGGACAATTAGAAATCTATAAGTCAAGTAAAAAGTGAATCCAGAACCCTACTTCACATCATACACAAAATTAAATTCCAGGTAAAAGTTAAAACAATAAATCTTTTAGAAGACATCATGTGAGTGCATTTTCTTGATCTGGAAGTAGACAAGGATAGTTTAAAGAATACACAAAAATGCCAACCATCAAGACAACTTGAAAGTTTATACTTTCCTTCATCAAAAAACACAATTAAGCCAAACAAGAGTGAGAAAAGTTATATTTCTCACCAAGTCTCATATCAAGCATATGTAAAGGACTTATACTAGTGAAAGAGAAAAAGATAGACAAAATAAAAGAAAAATGGTCTAAAGACCAGAGCAGGCTTTTCATGAAAGAGGATATTCAAAAGGCCAGTAACTTCTATAGTCTTCAACAAAATGCAAATTAAAACCACAATGTGATTCCACTGCATACCAATTGCAGTGGCTAAAATGAAAAAGGCAAAATGCCAATAGTGGTAGGATTAGAACTCTTTGTAAATTTGTACAACCACTTTAAAGAACTCTTTCCACAGTATCTACCCAAAGCTGAATATATTCTACTTTATAACCCAGCAATTTCATTCAGAGATAGATCCCAAGAAAAAATATATTGATATGTTCATCAAAAGAAATTTATAACGATATTCATCAAAACACTATTTGAAATAACTTCCTATTAGAAGCCATCCAAACTATCCATCAACAGTAGAATGGATAAATAAATCTTGGGCAGTTTACACAATAGAAAGCTATGCAGCAGTCAAAATAAGTGAATTACAACAATACCAACAATGTAAATGAATTTCAGAAAAGCAATAGTGAAGGAAAGAAGATAGTCTCACATAGTATGATTTTTAGCTATTCTTGCATGGCTATTTTTTATATGAATCTTAGAATCAACTTATTTTCAAGAGAAAACTTTCATGTTAAATTTATATATTGACAATAGGAGAATTGACTATAATGATCTTGACTCTTCCAAACTAATAACAAGGAACATCATTCATTTCTTCAAGTTTGTTTTTCTGTCTTTCAAGAGTGTTCTAAAGATTATCTCATATAAATTTTGTACATTTCTTAATATTACTCCTAAATATTTTACATTTATTGCTGATATTGAAAATGAGGTTTCTTTTCCATTATATCTTCTAACTGGATATTGTTTATACATGTGAAGACTATTGATTTCTGTAGGCAAATTTGATATTTGCTAATTTTCTGAATTGTTTTCCCTTACTTTCATCATGAACTATTTTAGAGTATTCAGGAATATTATTATATAATCTACAAATAGTAGTATCAAGATTATCTGGTCTTTTGAAGATTTGGTGACAATCTTTAATAGCTATTTCTTCTATGGAAATTTACCTATTGCTGCTTGGATGCATTTTGGTTGTATTACGGCAGGATGTTATCCATTTCTTAGATTTACAAATTTATTTGCATAGAGTAAAGCAAATAGTCTCAATGTTTTCATTTTTTTCATTGATTATTCCCACTTTGCATGTTTATTATGTATCTCATATTATGTTTATCTCTGTTTTCTTTCTTTTATGTTTTCATTAGTTTAGATAGTTGTCTTAGTTTGCTAGGCTTAAACAATGAGGATTTAATGACTTATGATTTTGAGGCTAGGAGCAGTCCAAAATCAAGGTGTCAACAAGGCAATGTTTTATCCACAAAGTTTGCAACATTCTGATGCTAGCTCCCATCAACCCTTGGTATTCCTTGGCTTGTATCCTTGCCTCACATCGCAAGGCAATGTCCTCTCCTTTCTCTTCTGGTTCATTGACTTCCAGCTTCTGGCTCGTTCCATGGTTTTCTCTGTCTCTGTTTGAATCTCTTCTGCCTATAAAGGTGTCTAGTAATCAAAATTAAGAATCAACTTCATTCAGACAGGACACACTTTAACTAAAAATAGCACCTTCAAGAGACCCTAATTACAATGGGTTCACTCTCACAGGAAAAACATGTGTATAAAATTCACTCTACCACACTAGCAATTTTTCCTTTATTGAAACTTTCAAAAAACAGCTTTTCATTTATTCATTGGCTCTATTGTTTTTATCCTTTTAAAATTCATTAATTTTTACTTGTACATCAATTATTTTACCATTTTAAGTTCCCTTATGCTCCTTTCTAACTTTTATTTTGATAACTTAATTAAATCATTTTCAAGTTTTGATTTTTATTAAGTACATAAAGCTTCAAATTAATTATTAGCCAATAAGGTCTGATATGTAGTTCTTTAATTATAATTATTTTTCAGAAGTTCTGTAATTTCAGTTCCTGTTTCCTCTTTTTCCTATGATTTATAAAAGAATTTTTTTTTAATTCCAGGAGAAATGTGTTTTATTGTTGTTGTTTTGTTTTAATCTCTGCTTTTTTCTATACCTATTGCATTGCTGTAAGAAAATATTGCTTATAATATTACTACTTTATTAAAATTTGGGGAATTTGGAGGACTGAATATATGGTCATATTTCATGATTATTTTGTGGGCACTTGAGATGAAAGCATTGTTTCTGTTATTCTATATATTTCCATAAGATCTATGCTACAGATTATGCTGTTTAAGTCTTTAAGCTTGTTTTATGTTTGTTTGTTTGTTTGTTTGTTTTGTCTACTTGATTTCTATTTGACTAAGAGTGGTATGTTCAAATCTACTTTTAGTGGCTTTTTGTCTATTTCTTTTCATCACCTGACCTTTCTACTTCATGAATTTAGTTGCTGTACTATGTGAGTGACAGATATTCATGACATCTTCATATGAATTGTGGCCTTTAGCATTCTAAAGTGTCCTTTTTAATGCTTTTTTCCTCTGTTATAAAGATTGTAACCCATTCTCTTATTGTTTACATTTATCTGTTAAACCTTGCCCATTCCTTTATTTTTAGCCTTTCTGAATCACATTCTTATAGGTGTGTCTCATGAATTCAGCATTTAATTGGGTTTTACTTTGTAAGCCAGTTTAAAAATGTTTATCTTTTAATAAATGTTTATCTTTTTATAGGTGGGTTAAGTCCATTACATTTTAATATGACTTTTGACAAAATTAATTTTATTTTTTGTTATGTCAACTATATATTATTTTCTACTTTCTTTATAATTTTTCTTTATGCTCTCTAGTTTGAGGTTTTAATCTGCTGGTTTTTTTTTTTTTCTCTTTTTGATATTTGTTGATTTTGAATGGAGTACTTTCTGTTATTTGTTTCTCATTTTGTTTTCTTTACATTGAAGTTATGGGTGTGTTTTTTGTTGTTGTTGTTTGTTTTGTTTTGCAAAATTCTGTTCCTATTGAAATACCTTATATTTTCCTAGACTAGCAGTAACAGGTAATTCTCTGAAGGCAAGGGTATTGAGTTTGGATATGTGGCTAATTAAGTTTCTTAGATCCAGATACCTTCCTCTTGGTGAAGCGGAATGCAGTTCTCTTCTTTGATGACTTCTTTCATTTTGGAGGAGGGGAACGATTGGTGGGTCTCCTGATTTTGTAATTCTCTTGGTTCCTTAAGACAATTTCCACCATTTGTTCCATTCTTTCCTCTCAGCACCAACCCCCCCAAGGGATACCTCCCTCTCACCATAAGTGGTTCCTTTCTCAAACCACTAGTTTTAACTTCCTTATTTATAATTCCTCATCAGTCAGTGCTCTGACTCTTCTCAGTATGTTCCCACTAAGTGTGTAACTCTTTTGTGAGGTAATTTTCTTTGTTTTCTACCATTGCTAAGTCCCACTGCCATCTCCTTGTTTCTGTTCATTCCCTTCCTCACGTTCATGTCCAGTGTGGGTTCCAGATCTAGCTCTACTCATTTTGGGATGCTTATTTCCACATTTATATGTAATTGCAGATTGTAGGTTTTTTTCTGTCTTCTAGTTTTGCACTAGGCATGTGTATTAGTCAGCCAAGGGGGTGCTGATGCAAAATACCAGAAATCAGTTGGCTTTTATAAAGGGTATTTATTTGGGGTAGACACTTACAGTTACAAGGCCTTAAAAGAGTCCAACTCAAGGTACCATAAGAGGCACTTTCTCACCAAAGTCATTTGCCATGTGTTGAAGCAAGATGGTTGCCAATCTATGTGAGAGTTCAGCCTTCCTCTTCCACTTAGGGCTCTGTGGGCTCAGCTTCTTCCAATCTCAGCTGTAGGCTGGAGGACTCGTTTCTTTCCTGGCCTTCTCAGCTGTTCAGGGCTCTGGTCTCTTCAGCTGCAAACTATCAGGCAAATTGCTCAGCTCTCCCCAGGGCTTTAGCTGTTTGAGCCTTCTCCTTTCTGTCACCTGGCAGGACCAAAATGACCAAGTTCTCTCCTCTTCTGTGTGTCTCCTTGAGTGAGTGTCTGTTTTTATCAGCCCACTGAGGGGACGGGGACTCAATCCTGAGTCACACCCTATTTACGTGGTTGAATCAAAGCACTTATCTTGATTTAATCAAGTAAACATAAAACTTTTGAATTTAATACAAATAAAAGGGTATCACATCCAGAGGAAGAGACCAGTTTACAAACATAATCTATATAATTTTGGAATTGATAAATAATATCAAACTGCTACAGGATGAGTTAAGGGTGGTTTCATGTGTGTTCCTTGTTCTGCATGAGTCTTTAGAGACTGTGTGGAGAGATTCTGATTTAGGTGGTTGCCATTCAATGGAAACCCAGAAGGTTTTTGTTTCTCACTTGAAAACAATTAGAGTATGCTTTTATACTGATGGAAATTATGTATTAGAAGAAGTAAAAATACACGATTCTGGAGAATTAGGAGAGTACTGTTGGAATGATATACTTGCCTAGGCAAGAGGGGATGAGGGCTAGTACCCAACTTGAAAAGTTACTCTTAGGAGTAAGGACAGTTCATCTTTTGCAACATGAGGGAGGGAAGAGTTATGTGCCCTGAGATGTAGGTCGATGGGTAGATGAATTGGCATGAGCTTGTGAAAGTTCTCTTTTTATTGTCTCTATTTACTCAGTGACATAGAATTAAGGCCAGTGACTTAAGTGGAGATTGGAAAGTGGAGAACAGTGCGGATTTGATAATCAGTAAGTTAGCATGGTTGCATGTTTTTTCCCAAAATATGTTCAGCTATTTACATGCAGGGGCTGGTTAAGGGATTTACCTAGGCTTAAATCCAACATGGGCTGTTGGGGATTTAACCAGAATTGTTGTTTTTCCATATGCTTTGAAAAACAGAAAAGGATATTTAAAAGGGTAAACATGAAGTTCTACAGGAGTTCAGAGGTAAAAAGAGATAATGTGAAGTCATGCAACTAAACTATAAGGTTAAGTATATAGAGGGTATATGATTAAGATGGTTGTTGAACAAGGTCCTGCAGGAAGAGCCAGATATAAGCTTCCAGAAAGCATGGTAGTGGGAATATGAGACGTTGCAAGGTGTGATATTTCATAGGAAGAGGCATACAAACCAAGGCCTGAGGGGAGAACATGCCAAGATGTTAAAAGGAATATGAAAATGTCCAATTTGACTGGAATGAGTAGAAAAGAAGACTCAAATAAATAGAATTGAATGATATCATGACAAATTGTGGGTGCCAGGATAAGCAGGTAAGACTTTACAGATTAAGAGGGAGATATTGTGAAAAAAAACTTTTTAGCAGAATAGTGATAGCACTGTTCCTCAATTTCAGAAGCGTAGCCTGCCAACACTTTATAACATGGATTGGAAGTAGGAGAAATTGCAAGCAACATATCCTCTTAAGAATTTCCTATAATATTTCAAGGTTATAAAAGCCTGAAATAAAGTAATAACTGATAGAATGAGGGGAAGGTACTGATATGAAAAATAGTGTAAATTCTCTATTCTATGTAATCTATATTAAACAGGGACAGAACATGATTTTTTAAAAGTTCTACTTTTTATAAAATTAATTAATAATAAAGAACACCATTTAAAACTTTTAGACTCAAAATGGGTTCATAGTTTGGCATTGGCAAGGAAGAGACTACTGCTAGACTAGGCTAGACTATTACTTAATTGACCTTTTCTGCTTTAGTCATCTGAGGGAAGTGACTTTTCCATCTTGCTTAAGGCATTTGAATCCAGCTTAGTATTATTCCAAAATAAATGAATGAATAGATCTTTTAAACTTCAGTTATTGATCTAATATGGTAAAAACAGACTGTCCTCCACTTAAAATAGCCTTCTGAAAGTCATTTATTGATTTGGTTAGACTTAGAAGTTAATTTTTCCTGGAATCAGTTTTTACCTGGTGGTTAAGATCCCAGACCTAAGCCAGCGCATTACAACACAAACTTAATGTTTAATAACATTTCTATGGAAACGGCATTTTTAGTTCTTTCATTTTCTGATGTTGAGAAGACTCCTTGCAGTGATGTGTATGGTTTCTTTCCATTTCCATATTGCTGATCATTATGACCAAGGAGAAGTTTCTTGCAGTGGTGAGGCTAAGAGGGGGCTGAGGTTTTTGGAATTAAGGAGATTATTGGACCCACAGTAAATGTCCCAGTCAGACTCATTATTTTCTTCTAGCCTTAGGAACTTGGCCTTCTCACATCGTTTTTCCCTATCAACACCCCTAGTTTCATTCTTTCCAAATCCAGTAGCAACTTTGTTACTTTTCAGATCCCGAAATAAACTCACAGATATTTTTAAATTTTCTTATAAATGTTAACATCAATAGTCAGATGGAAATTAAAACAACCAAAAATAATCCCTTTTTTTTCCTTTTCCGCATAACTTGCTATTTTCCCTCTATTTTATCTCCCTCTTTTCTTCTTTTTCTGTCTTTTTCTTGACTTATTTTAGATAAAAATCTGTAATTTAAATTCTCCTTTGATGTAGTGTTTAGTCTCTTTTGGATATAAATGTTCAGGCTCTTGGATAATTTATCCCTCCCCTTTACTTCTTTCCTTAAAATATGACCTGGTGCTTATGTAGCCTGATGGCAGCAGGGAAGTTCCAAAGTTCTGGGGTGTGGCGTCCTTAGCTTCTTTTGTCCTCCAGAAAAATATCCCTGACTCATGTGGGTGCTACTTGCCCTGTTGGCTTCTTCACTGAAATCCATGGCTGATGATCTCTTGATTCCTTCATGCCCAATAGCATTCTGTGAGTATCTTGAGTTTACTTCAGCTCTCACTGGTTCTAAAGGCATTCTGAGATCTGCCTGTGATACCCATGAAACCATAGCTGGGGTGGTCTCCTCTGTGGTACTCATTACATAGTGACTTGCTGTGCCTTCTTGACTTCTCTGACCATCTTTCCAGGCTCTTAGCTGTATCTCTGTAGCTAAGCCCTATAAAAAGTAAGAGTTTCTGAGGAAAGGGCATCTCAAGGCCTTCCTTGGACAATTCTCTTTTAGGAAAATCCTGCATCAATTATAGTAATTGCTTCCTATATAAACTTATTTTTGAACTTCATATGCAGAATAGCATTCATTTTTCTATGCGTAAATTCTAAAATAAATTCTGGGACTCCAGGAGACTAACACTGTTGGCAGATCAAGAGAAGATCAAGGGTTCAGAAATGTAAAAGAAAAGTACAAGAAGAATTCAATATTTTACCTTATTATGTATATACAAGTGTTAATGGTGTGTCCTAATGGTCAAAATATTAAAGTGAGATACAGAGATGATTGAAATAAATTTACTACTGCTGCAGAAGATGGCCAATTCTTTAGATGGCATCTCCTCACCAGAATGTGGGTGAGTCTTAATGCTCACCTGGTATCCAAGTTGAGGTAAGTGTAGGAGGAAAAACCTGGGTACAAGTGTGGTCCTTAAAAATTTATCTTCAGTTTCAATGTTTAACTATTTGTTTAATACCTATTTCAACAGTATTTTTGTTATATCTGAGCTTAAGCATGATCAATGATTCTATAATTAATAGGTTGCCATCACAACCAATAAATTTTGCTTCTACTTTACTTGCTCACAAACAGTTATTGGTTTCACAAAACTAATAACATAGAATCTGATTAAAGAAATACTTAGGCAATGGGAATTAGGTACTCAGTAATAGAATTATCATTGACAGTGGAACAAACATGGCAAAGTTTATGACTGGTTTAAAAAACAATCTAAAATGTTCTACTCACATTCTTTAGTTGTATGTTTGTAAAGCGGATAAAGTGACTTGTAACAGAATTGTTTGTTATAAGCAGAAAGATAGAGGCATGTATTCAACATTCTTCTTCAGCCAAACTCTATATAAGAGGAGAGATTTTATAATTTCCTTGGCATCAATTTATAGAAGATGTTCCAACAAGGTAGAATAACAACACTCATATGATGAAAGGCTGCTTCAAAAAAAGTTTTAATACTGTACTTTTCAGATAACAAACACTAGCATGCAATTGTTCCTTGCAGAAACCTATTGTAAAGGAAATTGAACTCATATACTTTTAGAGTATAACTATTTCTTATGATACCTTCTTGTGAAAACTCCAATAATCATTCTATTCCAGGAAGATGTTGAAATGTTGAATTAAGTCTGTATTCAATGAAAGTTGAGACTGAGGTGGACAGTTAGAAATGTTAATTTTTATCTTGCTGTGCCAAATTACATTATTGCTTGGTTGCCATATATCTAGACTCAAGGATTAAGGATGTTTGGTTTTTTTTTCCTCAAGTGAGTATTTGTGAAGCAGCAGGTATAGGCAACTATAAATAAAAATATATGAGTGTAATAATGTAAAATCTTTACAAAAACATTCAGTAAGCATATACTTTAATCATTAAAAATGATTTAATTCATGGGACTGTCTTAATGAAACTGCATCTTTAGCAGTCTTCAAGCTCTGTAGCTAATTTGGGGATAGGTCTTGATAGTTGGTCATTTACTAAAGGAAGAAAACATGCATCTCTTCACCAGGAAAGATGATCTATCGAAGATTTTTCTTGCCTTTCTTTCTCCTATCAAAAGGTAGGTTAATCATTATGTAATCATAACACAGATGATTTTTAAAGTGAAAGATTAATTTTAAACTACCACATCTATGCAAGATATGGTTTCTTCTTATTTATTTTGTTTATGCTTTTAGGGAATTCTTCAAATAGTCATTATTTGATATTGGAAATCATCCATATGTTCATTTTAGCATTATGCACTCAGGATGCATTATGAAATTTCACATACAAGGAGGTACAATGATCAAGGATTCTAGATAATTAGGTGTGAAGCATAGGCTTGAAATGAATTAAATTATATCATAGACTATACTTTGTTTTATATTAGTAACCAATTAAAAAGTGTTATTAGCACATCCATAACAGATATAAAACTTGATATTCCCTAGGTTTAAACATTATTTAGAAAGATACCATTTTTAGAAAAGGAAACTGTTTTATCTATTTATTTTTTTCTAGCCTTCCCCAAGCATTATTCTGTCTAATTTATTTTGTCTGCAAATACTGTAAGATATGAATCAATATATGATCTATATGGCTATTGGACTTATTGTTTACTATGGTTGTCAGTAGGATTAGGCCAAAGGATTTTATTATAGTCACCGCTGCACTCATTCATTCATTCTTCAAATATACATCAAATGCCTACTCAGTGAATGAGTCAGACAATGCTGTAGGTGTTGATGTGGAACAAGTTGCCATACAGTGTGTGCTGGGAACACAGGCCCAGGCAAAACAGGTTCTCAACAAATGACTACATTATTACTTACACAGCACGAAGCATCCAAACGATCAGGGCAAGAGGTCCCATCGTGGCTGGTGCCCCGGGGAGGCCAACTGCTCAGGTCAGCCTTGGAGGTCAGGGACGGCGGATAGCAGCTCCACATGCCCACATCAAATAGGAGACAAGGGCCGCCTGTGCTGCCTCGGGCATGGGTTTATCCCAGGAGGAGGGGTCCCTGCCACTGAGCAAAAAGCAAGTATCAAGCAAACTTCATGCAGAGTTTCAGCCCTGATAAGCAGCTAGGGCTGCTTGTTCCTGGTTTGGAGTTCAAGGTACAGTCAGGCTATTCCATTAGACCTAGAGTCTTCCCCGGGATGTGAAATGGAAACTAGTTGAAACATCTGCATACCAAGAAAAGAAGGGGGTTAGGTGAAGTTTGGGACATGGCCCCTGGGCTTGTCTATGTTTGTGTCTTCCCCAGCAGTTGGGCATAAAATAGTAAGTAAAAATATTCTCGACTGGTGGAACTTATAGCTTAGTTGGGGAGACAGATATTACCCCATTAACTTCCAAATAAATGTAAACTGAAATTGAAGTAAGTGTTGGGGAAGCAAGGTACATGTTCCTACAAGATTATAATACGGGCTTCCATGATCCCTTATAGTCCCAACTCAGAGTCTCACACAGAAAAGTCATAAATAATATTTAACCAAAGAAGATGAATAGACTTCAAAGCAAATTTAAGGAGTTTCTGTGAAAAAAAAATTGAGCCAAAAAGGAAATTGGATTTTCAAAAAACAAAACAAAACAAAACAAAAAAAAAAAACGGGTAAAAATTAAAAGAAGATACCTGATTATAAAAAATTTTTAAGTCTACTTCTGTTCTCTAGTTCTCTTTTATTACTCAATGATCTCTACAAGGGCCTTGTCCAGGCTGAATTCCCAATTTTCCTCCTCACTTCCCTTTTTGATTTTTGTTTTGTTTTAGAGTGATTTCATGTGAACCCTGAAAATTTCTTTTCACATGATACTTGGATTCTGAACATAAAGGCAGTTCATAAGAGCAAATATTATGTTTGCTGGAAAATTCCTACCCCCCAAACAACAGTCTGTACCTGTTAAACTGGTATTATTCCTGAAAGAGAGTCCGGGGCTAATTTATTCTTCTAAGAAATGTGGTACCTGTGTGGTCTTTTTGACATTTCAGCTTTGATATGGTCTTGGGTTAAAAAGAAAAGTCTGTTTGTAAATTATGAGTGTGCATGTGTGTGTGTGTGTGTAAGTAAACATGTGAAAAAATATTCCTTCTTTTAATATAAAAATTTTATACATGTGGAATGAATGTGCCTGTGTTCAATAATTTACTAAAAACAACTTTTTTTTAATATTAAAGTTTCAGCTCTGGCAATACTTCAATTCCAGTTTTACATTTATAAATTTATAAATTTATATTGTTGCTTTTTTTTTCAAAATTAGTAAAGTTTATTTCAACTTCAAAAAATAAAATGACAGACAAAAGGTAGCTTAACAAATTATGGAACCATTACTTTAAAAAATCCTGTCTAGGCACATTTATCTTATTAAATCCAATAGCAACCTCAATTGTTTCTCCAGTGTTCAGAAAGATGAATAAAAGAGCATAGATTAGTTAAATGACATGACCAAGATCTCCTTGTTAATGAAGAAAATGAAAAAAAAAAGCTTGATCATATTCATATCTTATAAAATTAAACCCCATATTCTTTTTTTTTTTACCTTTAGCATTGATATAGTACCTTCTTTGCCTTTGCTACAAAAATACGACAATATTACTGTTAACAAGTCTGTAAGTTACATTAGTTGTATTTTCCCATGTATCCCCACATTCTTAACACCTTGTAATAGAACATTCTTGAATTTGTATTATTAACCACATTCTTCATCTACCACTGAAATCACTGTTATACATTCCCTAGATTTTCCTCTAGCTGGCTACCCCTTTCAGCCACAATCACATTTATAAATCAGCTGTGTTAGTTGTACGCATTATAATATGCTATCATCAACCCTGTACATTTCCACATATTTACAGTCAGGGTTGCTAAACATTCTACATACATTCAGCATCTGTGCCCACTTCCCAACTCACATTCTGTCTCCTAGTAACATTTACTGTATAGTTTAACTCCATAAGTTTACTCATCTTATTTAGTTCATATCAGTGAGACTACACAATAGTCATTCTTTTGTGTCTGGCTTGTTTCTCTCAACATAATATCCTCAAGATTCATTTATGTTGCCAACTGTGTCCAAAGTTCATGTCTTCTTACAGCTCAATAGTATTCCATTGTATGTATATATCACATTTTAGCTATCCATGGGTTGACAGGCACATAGGTTGTTTCCAACTTTTAGCAATTGTGAATAATGCTGCCGCCGTTATGAACATCAGTGTGCAAATATCTGTTCGCGGTCTTGCTTTCAGTTCCTCTGAATATATTCCTAGTAGCAGGATTGCCGGATCATAAGACAGTTCTATATTTAGCTATCCGAGGAACCGCCAAACTGTCCTCCACAGAAACTGCACCAATTTACATTCCTACCAACAATGAAGGAGCATTTCTATTTCTCCGCATCCACTCCAGCACTTGTAGTTTTCCGTTTCCTTGTTTGTTTTTTAAATAATGGCCCTTCTGTAAGGAGTGAAATGATATCTCATTGTAGTTTTGATCTGCATTTCCCTAACAGCTAGTGATGTCGAGCATCATTTCATGTATTTTTGGGTCATTTGTATTTCCTCTTTGAAAAAATATCTATTCAAGTCTTTTGTCCCCCTTTTACTTGTCTTGTTTTTCTTTTTATCATTGAGTTGTGTGATCTCTTTATACATATTGTTATTTTCAAAACATGCACTATTTATTAGTTTTTAGGTATTTTTCATTTCCAACCAAGTTATAACAATTTTATACCAAATGTTTGCAGTTTAGGCAAATATATGTTAAATGATAGCTCATGTAATAACGGTTTGTAAAGTACATTTGACAGAATTATGGACATGGCTGAAATATCATCTCTAAGAAAACTCATTTTGTCAAATATTCAAAGAACCTTTTCTTATACATGTAGATTTATTCTATACTTTATATATTATCAATGGATCACAAAATATGGGTTAGAATGCATTTAGGAATTTTACCTCTAGAATTATTAAAAGAATAGTTCTCCCAAGTGCTAAGCATTACACAGGACAAATTTTCACAAATTAAAAGTGTCATATATTGGCCACACCACTCATGGTCATTGCTTTCTTTTAGCCTATTTCATCAGTAAGCAGTCAATTTTAAAAGGCAGTGTGCTTAATTTACAAACACATATAAGTAATTAAAAGTTCCCTTTATTTGCAACCTGTCTCTCTAGTAGTATGTGAGAAGACTTAGAACCAGACTTTTGAATAATTTCTACAAACATTGAAAGCATCTAAAGAGAAATTAAGCTATTTATTTATTTATTTTTTAATTAAAAAAAAATTATTATACATACCCCCTTCTGCTTGTTCTTTGCTCTGCTCATTTTTCTTTGCGTTCCTCTGTGTCTGCTTGTCTCCCCCCGCTGGGGTGACCCGCTGAGTCAGCTCATGGGTGCGGAGGCCCACCTGCTTGCGGGCGCTCGCCCTAGCTCATGGGGACTTGCCTTTTTGCCCGCGGGGGCTTGCCTTTTTGTCTGCGGGGGCTTGCCTTCTCAAGGTGGTCTGCCCATTCTAGGAAGCCCTGGGGACCGAGCCCGGGGCCTCCCATGTGGTAAACTAGTGCCCTACCAACTGGGCTATAGTCGGCCCTGAGAAATTTTTAACAGTTGAAATTCCTTTGAAGGTATAGTGTTCTAAAATCCAATAAATCGTTTTCCTTTCATTTATACAAATTATTACATGAATTCTAAATACTAATTGCAAGAGAAAACTGCTCTCCAATAAGTTACAAGTGAGGGTGATTGTTATTATTGTTGTTACAGAGCATTTGTTTGATTGTTTGTTTTTCAAACAATTGTCCTGTTACATTCTGTATCTCCAGGGAACTATTTTCTATTTATGCAGAGTGTTGATGGTTTGCTGCATCTGCCACAACCTGTATTTCTTCACAGGTCTGATCCTTCAAGAAGACAAGAGGGGACAGTGTTCTGGGGTTTAAACAGAAGCTGCTCTCCTTTAATCACTTAATGCAAATGCAAGATGACTTTTACCTTTGTGACCCACCTGTAATTGATTAGTACTAAAACTACATTTGATACAAGTTTCCTTTTAATTTTCATTTTGTTTGTACTATGTTACACTAAACTTAGTTTAGTTTACATCAGCAACATTTCTAGATGTGGCTGTCTTTGGCTGCCTTTCAGTCTCATGGGCTATATAAAAAATACATAAATTATTAAGTTTAGCATCATTGAAAACATGTGCATCTATGTAAAGATGTCATATATTCAGTGGCTACCATCTGTGGCTATGGTAATTTAAACCCATAAATGTACACAGTCCTGTATATTGAGTCAAATAAACAAAATCCACTTGGATACATAACCTGATATTGTGGTTTGGGTAGGTACCATTTCATTTTGTCAAACATCAAATGTGAAGAGTAATACAATACACATATTGTTTTGGTTAGTTGGCACTTTCTTTCCCTAAAAACAAGATCCATTCTTTAGAATAAAATCACTAATTCAGTGTTGTGGATTGATAGCAACAAGGGCCTTTTCCATATCTCAACATTGGTCATCATTAGAATATTCCTTTTAATTGTATACATTTTATAATAAAATGTCTATGCTGTTATATTAATTGTACTAAGATTGACATCCTAGAATCATTTGTTGAGATAGGGAAGAAATGAAAGACACATGAAAAAGTTGTTATTTAATTTTAGTCTGGAGGGATCAAGATGATCTTTTCTCTATTTTTGAAAAAAAAATATAGCTTCTGTCTTTTAAAATGATAATTTAAATGTTTATTTCAACATGTAAACACAAACTCAAGAATTCTGAGGACAGGCCAGACATGCATATATATGCATCTTCCAGTGATTCTTTTTTGGCTTCTTTATACAACAATAATTTTTACTGAAGAAAAAAAAATAGGAAAAAATCAGTCTTTTCTCCTTCAAGGTTAGTTAAAATATTTTATCATGGACAATTTAGGAAAAGTCCTTTCTGCTTTATAACTTGTTATTGCTAATGTTATATAAATATTTGGGATTCTGATCAAATTTGCAGGAAACTCTATCAAGTTTTTTTCATATAAAAGCTATAAGATTTCAGAGCCTTTCCATTTTTCTTCAATAGCAACTAATGTTCAGTGCTCCTAATTGTCCTACATCCTTAAATCAGGGCCCTGAAAGGTGTCTGTGCAAGTCACAGGCCTAGAAGCATAAGCTACATTAGTTTCATCTTAAATCTAACACTAAGAACTCTAAGAAATAAATGTTATTGTTATTGCATTTTAAAGATGAGGATACAAAATATTAGAAACATCAAGAGATTGCCTTCTAATATCACAAAGCTACTTACTAATCTAGAGTAGTTTTGAATAGGGCCAATTTAGTTAAACTGATTCCAAGTCATTTGTGCTTAACTATATTGCCTCCCATAAA
>PVKH010012168.1:0-17445 GCA_004027955.1 Chaetophractus vellerosus | reverse complement strand
ATGGAACCACCTCTGTGTCCCCAAACTCCTTTTCTTGCCCCACTTGCCCTCCCTCCACTTTCACCTAGCCTGCTTCAGATCCCGGAGCCTCACGGTGGCTCTAACCCTTCTCTTAAATGATGAATAAAACTTAACATTTTGCTCCTCAGGGGCAATTGCAATTTGGCAATGGGCAAATCCTTAAGCCAAAGGGATGAGTCTTCAGGTGTGGAATTTTAGGCATCTGGAAGGTTTTTTCCAGGTCCTGAAACCATGTCTTGTAGGTGCCTGCCAATCTGCCTATTCTTAAGATTAGCCTTCCTTATAGAATGCTCTCATGTGTGATTTTACTTTTTCTGGGTGAGGTTGTGCCACAAGCATCCTTCCTAGCCCCAGGGCACTAAATCCACTAGATTGAGGCAAAGCAATCCTATTCCCCTGAGAAAGAACAACATTCCCCAACAGTTTCATGCCTCTTCTTTAAATTTTACTAGACAGTACATTTTTTTGAGAACAAAGACTATTTCTTTTTTATGTTCACATTACCAGTGCCTAACACAGAGCCTGGTACGTAGTAGTTGTTTAGTAAACATTTAGTGAATTGAATTGAGATGACTTTGACCATACCAGTACAACTAGTACTTGTTGTTTAGTTTAGAACACATGATATATTTGCTGGGAATCTGTATAAGCAAAACAAACTGGTGTTCTGTATTAGTTTGCTCTTGAGTGCAAGTTACAGAATACCTCACTAAAAGTGGTTTAAACAAGGGGATTTGTTTTTTTCTCTGCATATAAGAAGTCTAGGAGCAGAGTCTGTTCAGGGGCCCAGTGAGGATATCAGTGACCCAGGCTCTTGCTATCATTCCCCTGTGTGGTGGTGTCGTCCCTCATGGTTACAACATGGCTGCCCATGCTCTAAGTACCACCTCCCCATCAACTGCATTCAAGGCAGACAGCAAGGGCCACTGTGCTCTCTCTTAATTTCTTTCTTTCTCTCCTGCATCAGGGAGGAAATCTTCCCCCCAGGAACCTTTAGCAGACTTTCCTTTATGTCTGATTGGCGAAAAGTGGATCACATGGTCACCTATACCTCAGTCATGGTCCCAGGGAAATAGATCACCCAGACAGGCTTCCACAATCAAGATCCCTCCTACCTGGGGAGGTGTCACTTGTCCCCTAACCACTTTGCCCCCCACCCCCCACACACACAGTCACCTGAGCAGAGCTGTACAGAGGGCAAGTGCTTATAGATAAAAACTTAGAGTGTCAGCCCACATTCAATCTCAATCATAGCAGCAGTCCTTTTAGGGTATTTTTTTTCCTTACAGATATAAATCCAAATTGTCACTCTGAGGCGGCTATCCAGTTAAGAAGGAAAATGGAGACTTGAAGAGACCAGGAGTATATTATTATTTTTAATAAATGCCATTCAGAATTTACAGGGAGAATTGATCTACTTTGTCCCAAAGTGATTTTATGTTAAAGGAAATTATCTTGATATGTTTTCCTGAGGTTAAAGATCCCACTTCTCATCTTGAAGGAGGAGCCCCACAAACTTCACCCTGAGCTATGGTTAATCTGTGTATGTGTGTGCTTGTCTTTTTGACTGCTATAAAATCTTTAAGATTTGAGCTTGTAGTTTTTATAATGTCAATTTTTCTTCCATTCTAGATTCAATAGGTGGGTGTGGATGAAGGTGCTTAAACTGATGCCAAATGTAAATTTTCCTCATGTTCTCTAAAACAGCAAAACAGCCTATTTTAAAGATTATGAGCCTATTTGAAAAACAGTAATATTGTTGGGTTTGTTGGGGATATATGTGTAACCAAATTGGCCATGAGTTGATTGTTTCTGATGGGAATATAGGAATTCATTATATTATTCCATCTACTTTGTATTTGTTTGAAAACTTTCATAATAAAAAGCAAATGTCAATAATATGAAATATTTTTTAAAAACAGTCATAATAAAATTGAATTTAATCCCATGCAAAACACCTATACTGGTGAATAAACTCTTCTATGTGTAAAATGAAAGATTTAGAGTTTCTAAAAGCCAGTGGAAAATTAAAAAAAATATTCCAGATGTGCAAAGCTTTGCCCACAATCTTTATTAATTCTATAATTATAGGAGAGCAAGTAGGAGTAAGATAGTCAGGGACTGCAATAATTCATGAATTTACTAATTGGTGAAAATATGATTATTTGGAATTCTGGGTTCTGAAAAGGAAATTGATACCATATGGTAGAAGAATGGGTGAAAATCCACTACTTCTGGTTTGCTTGGGTGGGAAGGGAAGCACAGGATTCCAGACCTTGAGGGCTGGTTTAGAACTTGATTCAAGACCTCTGAGGCCATTGAGAAAAACATAATTTTTGCTAGTTTTGTGCATTGCTAAAGGTATAGAAGGAAAGGAACATGGTTCTGTGCAAGCATATAACAAAAGAATCTCACCTAGATATGGGAGACTAGGAAGGCTTCTTTGAGGAAACAATACCCAAGTTGAGATCTAAAGGAAATAAAGGAGTTATGCAGGTGATAGGTGGGGTGAGGAAGAAGGAGGGCATTGCAGGCAGAGTGAAAAGTATGTGCAAAAATCCTGTGGTGGAAGGGGGCAGAACACTTTTCCAGGAACTACAAAAGGCCCAGTGGTTGCAAGCCTTGCTTGGATTGAGGAAAGAGAAGTAGGAGATAAGGTTGCAGAGGAAAGCACAGATCAATCATGCAGGGCCTTAGAGGCCACATCAAGGGAAACAGAAGTCCAGAAAGTTTCAGAAAAGCTGAAAGTGCATCCAGCAGGCCTGGGCCAGGACGAGAGATATTCAGTTAGGGAGTCTCTAAGATGGTGTTTGGCCAGTGGGCATTCAGTGTAGTTCTAGGTCTGAAAACCTCTTTCAAATTGTTCCCTGTGTGCTAGGCAGTAATTCCCCTCTGGCATGCCCAATCATCATACCGTGGTTCTGTCATTAGCCACTCCAATTGCAATCACCTTGAGTGAAGCTAGAGCTCCATGGAGGGAAGGTGATGGAATGGCTGGGGTAATTGAGGAGTTTGGGGCAGGAGCTGGAGCAGTAAGTGCCAGGAGACAGTCAGCATCTCTTCCTCAATGGGTCTCAGATATAACTGGAAGTTGCCTGCAGAATGGGGGCCTGAGTTATCTCATTTAATTATTGAAAATCAGGGTGACACCAGAAGGCTGGAGGACCAGAGGACAGTTGGGTGACAGCAGTTTGATTTCTTTGCCTCTGTTACTAACTTTTTTGGATATTTGCCAGAAAATATAGTTTTAGGCATTATTTCCTCCTGGCCATTGAATGCATTTGCTTTTTCTTCTCTTTTAGACATAAGACACATCTGTTAGCCCTCTGTAGGAAAGGAGTTCTTAGTGTACAGAAGTGATGTGAATGTTGTAGAGTAATTATTCTAAGCTGGGGAAGAGACTAATTAGCCCTCTGGGAGTGACCCTTCTCAGTTATGGGACTAACAGCTGGCCCAATGTGCATATTAGTTGTAAAATGTCTCAAAAGTGAGCCGGTGATAGATGCCGCAACAGTTAAAAAACAAAAACAAAAAAACACCATGCAGAATCAGTGAATGTTGGCATTGGATGGAATCTTGGAACCAAAGGCAACCTCTTCCCCTGGCAGCTGAATACAATAAAACCAAGAGAGATTTGTGTTTGATTCAAGGTCACAGCTAGTGACAGGAACAAGAACCTTGGTCCCTTGAGCCCCAGTCTCTGCTCTTTTCACCAAATGCAATTTGTATCAGGTAGATACAGGGCCTAGTAAATCCTCATACACAAAGTCTTCCTCCTTCCAGCAGCCTTTTAAAATGGGGTGGAGGGGAAAGCCTTCAGAAGATTTTCATTTCCTCTCCTAAATCACAAAATGAAAAAATCAAAAGGTTGAAGAACTTTGTGAAACTGCAAGAGAGAGTACAAATGGAAGAAAGATCAGGATGAATTGAGATTGCTATAAACTAACTTAAGCTCCAAATGAAATAAGGCACAATTTTTCTCTTCTCATTGGCTCATTTTTCTCACCTCATTTGGTGTTGTTATATTTTGCTTAGTTAATTGTATTTTTATAAGACAACTTAAAACTTTTTTGAAAACAGATTGAATGAGAAATATGAAAAATATATCTGTAGATAAAGAGCAAAAAGTAGAGAAGGACAGAGAAGCAGGTCTATGTCTGCAGGGCTTAGTCCAACTAATGTGTATATCTCTTATTTTGTGCAGTAGCACCTCTCCCAATAAATGTTCACACAGGTCCATAAGAGCACAGGTTCAAATATATAACATAGAATTGGCCTTTTTTGGCAGTGGGGAGCTGGGGGCAAATTAGGAGTTCATAAACAGGGAAATTGATAAGCAAAATGTGGTAAAATATGACTAAAAGGTGTAGTTAGAAGCAACAGACTAGATATACACATGAATAAACCTTAAAAACATAAGGATGAGTAAAAAACATAAGGAAAAGAACTGTTTTAGTTTGCTAAATGTAGTAAACTCAGATACTATGATATAGGTCAGCTTTTAACAATGGGAATTTATTAACTTGCAATCTTACAGTTTGAGGCTGAGAAAAATGTCCAAATAAAGGCATCATCAAGGCAGTGCTTTCTTCCTGAAGGCTGGCTCCTGGCAATCCTGGAATCCTCTATCACATGGAAAGGCAGATGATGGGATCTGCTGGTCTTTTCCTTCTCTCCCAGGTTTCATTGCTTCCAGCTTCTTGTTTCTGTGGCTTTCTCTCTTCATCTGAATTTCATTCTCTTGTGAAAGACCCTAGTAAGAGGATTAAGACTCACCCTGGCCATACCTTAACTAGAGTAACTTAATCAAAAGGTCCTACTTACAATAGGTTTACACCCACAGAATGGATTAGCTTTAAGAAACATACTTTTTTTAGAATCCATACAGCTTCAAACCATCACAAGAACAGAGCTGCTTTTTTTTCTCTAGTACAATATAATTTATGTAAAGTGAAAACAAATACATGCAGAAAATACCAGATAATTTATAGGGAAACACCCAATTTCAATGATAGATATCAAACACCTTCTGGAGCTGACTAAGGTGGGGATGGGAAAAGGAGTCGTTGTTTAGAATGTGGCATGACCAATGATAGCAATACATCATGAGACAGGCCGTGGATAAAATCAGCCCTCTGTATCTGAGGCCCAAAACAAAGATAAAAAAATAAAGGAAAATAAAATAGAACAAATGAAGGATCTTAAAATTCCCCTTTAATTCTAAGGACTGCAGAAAAAGTAAATATTTGATGCCAGGTTCATTTGATGCTCACTTTTCCTCTCTGGTTGTTGGCTTCCTCATTAGTGATGATTTTTAACAATTCTAATTTGGGAGGCAGTGATTACTTGGCAACCCTCAGTATTGTTTGCTCTTCTTCTATAGCACAAGTGCTAGCCATGTGTTTATTTAGAATAAAGACAAGGTTTTGAGGGCCCCCTTGCTGCTAAGTATGGCCATGGAGCTAAGTTCTGACCAATGGGGCATGTGAAGAAATTTTGTGTCCTCCCTTTGAAACTTGTACTTAGCAGAAGGGGCACAAGATTTCTTCCCTCTTCTTCCATCCCGCTGGATGGAATGTGGACATGGCAGCATGCCACCTCAGAGTATGTGGCTCGTTCTTATTAAATGCAAGCAAAAAATAAAACTAAAAACTGCCATTTATTAGTTTGAACCATATGAAATTGTCATTTTTGTAAGTAAAAACAAATGATCAAACATTGACAGTTTCATGTGGGTAAATCTAAAATGCTGAGTATTTTGCAGTAAAAATTGAAGGTATTCATTCTTCTCCTCTCCTCCTGGAATAAAAGTCCCTCTAGGTTGGGAGCTTGTTGAGAACAGAGCCCTTTCTATTTCCAAAGGGATTGGAAGGTGGTAATATCAAATGTAGAAGCAATAACTCTCTGAGAGGCTTGTGCTTAGTTTGTGTTCCCTCAAAAGCAATCCCTAAGAACAGGATTCGAGGGAAACATTGATAGGGAGTGGGAAAGTGAGATGGTGAGGGGAAGGTTGCCAACAAAGGGTGAGTTACCAAACAGGGTCCAACTGTGGGCAACAGGAATTTAAGCCCACCGGGGAGCTCTGGGAGCCTGTGTAGAACACACACTTCAGAATTGTCCCACCTGAGGGGCAAGGGAGCTGAGCCAACCTTGGTGCATGTTGCTGGAGAGGTGAGCATTGATTCTTCAGGACTTTCGACTTGCTCTGGGGTATAACGGGCTCCAGCCTGCAGAGAAAGTCCTCAGGCAAAGATGTCCAAATGCTGGCAGTTGCAAGTTAGCGGGGAGCACTGCTGAGAAGATACGGGAGAAGCTCCAACAGAGAATGCTGGGCATTAAGGGATGGATTTGTTAAGAGCCTGACACATCATAGGGCACTCAATGGCTATTTTCTGAATGGATGAATAAATGAATAACCTGGAAGAATTTTCTAACAAAATAAAAATATCACAACCAGCTCTCCACTATCATAAAAAAGTTCTCTGGGTTCTTGTATATACCCCTTCCCCCGCCCCACCCCCCCATTTAAGAATTTAACAAGGATCTGTACATAGGAACAAATTTCTGGCCAAAGGTTACATATATGTGTGAGTGTGTGTGTGTCTGTGTGTGTGTGTGTCTGTGTGTGATTTGACTTAATTGTATCAGATTGCTCTCCAAAATGGCTGCACCAGTCTCTATTCCCACCAAGAGTGCTCAAGGATTTTTAAAATTCCCATATCCCACTAACATTTAGCATTATCCAGCTGTCTAACTTTGTAAGTTCTAGGATGTATAAACCCTGATACAGTCTAGCTCCTTATCTTTAATGAATAGTGAACTTTTGTCAACATAATAAATACACTTGACCACATCAAAAATGCCATAAAAACCCAGTTCACAGAAGGTAAAACCAAAACTCACAGACTGATACAAATGAGTCTTCAGAGTAGGTTGACTCTTAGACAGAAACAGGAGAAACAGAGCTGTGACAAACAGCCCTGTCCTTAGTCTAAGGGCATGGGACTTAGTCCAAAGGTACCAAAGTTGTAATTCCAGTTTGGGCACTAATCCCTACTGTCTCTAGACAGGTCACTTCTCTCCAGTCAGCAAAGTGAAAGTGACTAAAAAAGGCCAATCCTCAAGGGCAATTTGAAGAAAGTTTGTCAAGCACTTAGAGAGGAAAGCTCCGGGTTACAGTTTGCAGAGAGGGAGGGACTCAGAAACAGAGGCCTTGGGCTTAGCAGGACAGAAAGGTCAGCATATCCCGGCACATGCACTGATCTAATTAATCACTGGGCAGCCCTCGCCACCGGCCAAATTCAGATTTCTGCCTCTCCTTAAAATGACTAGAAACTGCAGAGGAATATGAAAGTTTCTAAGTTTCTTTCTGCTGAGAAATTAAAAGGCAGTAGTCATTTGAGTCTGTGTGTGCGTGTGCATGTGTCTGTGTGGGTGTGTGTACGTGTGTGTGTACATGCACACATGAGGGTGTTATAGAGTCGTCGGTATGCATCCCCACCATAAGAAAATCTAAGGAAATCTTCTGAATTTTTGCCTATAGTTGACATACACACCCAGGCAGCAGGTAGCATTGTGTTTGTCCACGATAATAAGAAATAAGCACTAACAAAATATAATGATGATTGCAACTCTATGTATAATCTCCTTGCCAGAGGCATCATTGATCTCTTTGAATTTATGTTGAGAGTCCAGGGCTTTCTGGAAAATGTGCATTAATGTTTTCCTTGTTACACAACTCCACAGCATTGCCTTATTATTTTGTTTTGTCTGCTCCAGAAACATTTAATGCACTATTTGCAACTTCCCCTTTTATTTTTCTTTTGAATTTTAACAACTAAATTCCAGGTTTCCTGTTACCCTAGTGTCTGTACTTTGCAGGAGACTTTGGGGCTTTCTTCTCCTTTTCACCTTTGCACATAGGAAGCCTTGCCAAAGCTATTCCTTAGAGGGAGGAATTTAAGTCATGTGTGATCTATTCCAAGGGACATATTCTATGTCTTGCCTGTGGACTCATTTGAATTTTCTTCCAGGGATAAAACTGAACCCAAAGGTGCTCCAGCTTTATTCAAAGCATTCTCTCAGGGCAGACATTTGTTCTGGTTGCTATTGTTCTGCACTATTCAGTACATTGCCTAAAGGTTCATCTGCCTGTGGGTCTAGGCCTTCTATAAGCTTCCAGAGGGAACTCACCAAGTATAAAAATACCCATACCATGACAGTGCTTTGTAACACCAGCTCTCCTGAAAGTAAGGTTACATTTGAAAAGTGTATGCATGTGGGTGGCTGTCATTTGGCTGTGCCATGAGTTATTGAGTGGTGTTGACTGGGACTGAGTGGAAGGTAGCTAATTTGTGATAAATCAAAATTTCCAAATTTGAATTTTTTTTCTGTATTAAAAATAGTGTCTTATTGGCAGTGCAGCAAAATTCAATCCAGTCATTCATTTATTAGGAAATTGCTTTATGCCAGACAGGGAATTTCAGCATAGAAATAGAAACTCTATAAGAATAAAATGGAAGTTATGGAGCTGAAAACTACCATATCATAAATGAAGAAATCACTCAGTGGGTTTAACAGTAGATTAGATGCAGAAGAAGAAAGGATCAGCTAATTGAAGAGAGTGCTGAAAAATTGAAGCCTGGAGCTCACTGTCATGGCTGACTTATTCAGTCCTTTCTTATTGACCACTTTTTCAACTCATAAATTTTTCCAAACTGAATCACAAAGAGATAAAATAATGAAAAAAACAAGGAATAGAATTTCTAGATATGTGAGATAAAACCAAAGATTCTAATATACAGGTGATAGCACTCCTAGTAGGAAAGGAGAGTGAGAATGGGGCAGCAAAACTATCTGTAAAGAAAATGGCTGAGAATTGTCCAAAGTTGTTCAAAGACAAATGTCAAAATCCTCTGAGAGTTTCCTATTCCTCCAGAATAAATTCCAAACTCATCGAGTAAAAGACTGTATATGATCAGGTTCTGATCTACCTCTCCAAACTCATTTTCCTGCAGATTTTCCTCATCTAATTCACTCCAATGAACTTCTTTCAGTTCTTTGAATCTTCCAAGTTCATTTTTACCTTAGGGATTTTGTGTTTGTGGTTCCCTCTTCTTGATCAATTTTTTCCCAGATATCCTCCTGGATGATCTCTCTGGTTATTGAGATTTCAGCTCAAATGTAAAATTCTCAGAGATATCTTGTCTGAATGTTGTTTCTGAAGTTGTCAACTCCAGCCCACATACTCATTTCCTATTACTCTACATTTAATTATTTTGTTTTACTTTTTCACAGCATATATCATTATTTGAATTTATCTTAATAATGTGTTTGCTGACTGGTGATTTTCTTTCATCACTCACTAGAATATAATCTTCCTGAAAGCAAGGAGCATATCTTTCTCACACAACAGCATAATCTCAATACTAAGAAACATGTCTGGCACATAGTGGGAGGTTAAAGGATAAGTATGTTTGTATGTGTGTGTATGTATAGAATTAGCTTTATTGTTTCAGGATTTATTAGGCTCCATTAAGATTCTGAGTAGCCCGGATGACATTTACTGATGCAGCTCTCTCTTCCAGCTCATCTGCACTTCCTCCTTCTGGTCTTCATGTCAGAAGGCTGAAAGAACACAATATTTCTGCCACAGAAAATACTGTAGGTTACCCCATCAATGTAGATGTCCATCAAAATAAAACCAAAAAGGGAATAGGAAATGGGGGGGTGAGTGTGGTTATTATTATTATTTTAAGATGTGCTGCCTGAGCTGAGTCAGACTTCTCTTGCATCTAGAGCTGATTTTCAGTTCTTTCTCACTGACCACTATTTTCTACTCAGAGAGCTGAGTTGGAGTCAAGAAAGGAAAAATAAACATTTTAAATAAAACAGTACACATTTGAGTAGGTCTCTTAATTTTCTAAGCATTTTCATCTCTATTTACTCACACTGCTCCTACAGCATCCGTATGGGGAGATAAATGGGTTAATTTTTAAATAATTCTATTTTGGTTAGAACACCGAGGTTCAGAGACATTAGGTGACTTCCTAGATCACTCAGGAAAATACCTTAGATTACAGGGTACCTAAAATTATCTCCTACTACTTTTCTGCTAATATTCATTCTACTGACAAAACACCTTTTCAATCTCTTGAAATTCATCTATCCCTTGCTTGTAATATGTACCTTACAGGATTGAGGTCTTGTTGTTTTATTCCATAGACCAATATGCTAGACACTTACTCTTGTCATTTTATATATTCTACTTGTATTTTCGGCCATCAGCCCATACACTTGCTATGCATACTATGAGAGGAAATAAATTCCGAAGTGCCTTATGAAACGGGGAGAGAGAAAGAAGCCATGTTGATGAGGTACTTGCCTCAGACACTATCTCACTGTTTTGGTTTAAACCTATCAATATTTATGGAAACCTAAACTATCACCATTGTGAAACACCATCTCCAGGATGAAACTCTGTTAGTTCTCCAATTTGCCCCACCTAGAAACTTGTGTTTTTATCTCACTTCTCATTTTATAAAGGATGATTTGAAACTTATGGCTTCAATGAGTAATGATGTGGCTAGATAGCATGGCATTGTCCCAGCTCAGAATCCCTAAGTTCATAATCTAATTCCAACCTGACATTTTCTTGGGTGAGATTCACTGATAGACACATGGAAAGAATATAGCAGAAATAACTCCCAACTACTATATATATAATATGAAGATATTCATGAGATAGTCATTCAAAACTCATTTACTGAATGCCAATTTCATACCTGGTCCTGAGTTAGACTCTAGAGACACAAACATTAATAAAACACAGAGTTCACACTTGAAGAGTTCACAGTGGTGAAAACCTCCTTAAGCTACCCAAACCCTGGAGATCGGCCTTTAACTACAGATTGCTTGTGAACATTCTTTATAGCCTATAAAAATGCTAGGCAAATATTAAGGCATTCATAATACTATAATGAATGGAAAACTACCATGAAACATTAAATAAATCTCTTTATTAACCAAGAACTCATTTCCTAGTCCTTTTCACTCAATCCTATCTAAAAGAGTTTTCATACTCCTGTGACCATACGCGAGTCTGCCCCATGGAAGGATGTCCGTTTTGGATTGTTAGGGTAGTGGTCTAGATCCTAGCACACAGTTACTGGCACATAAAAAGCACCCAACAATTTTTGTTTAATGAAGAAAGGAAGGAATGATTTGCATAATAAACCGAGATGGGGTGGGATACAGGAAGACAGGATATGGCATATAAAGAGATTGAGTTTCATTGACTATAAATACACATGGCAGAGGTTTTCCTGCTTTCTTGGGGTCATAATCTCATGAGAACAAGTTAAGTCCATTCTGATTGCTCCAAATGTGTTGTGTGTCAAGCAGAGATTTTATTGTACAGAGCAGAAGCTTGCTGACCCTCCAGAACTGGTAAAAGTCAATGTTTCTATCTGAATTCCTTTTAGGTTCCTTTTAGGGGAAACATACTAATCCCTAACTTTTTCCTCTTTTTTAAAAGTTATGATGGAGGCTTAGGTGCCTAATTCAATGTGCTTTCTTTCATTGTGTGTAGTTAAATAAGTACCCCGGGGTGTGGAGATCTTTAAGTAGTTCAGTTAGTAAATCTAGAGGAATATCAACTTATTTTGGAAAAGAAAGAAAGGTGGGAATGGCAATGAGACCCGGGAGAATGATCCTAAGTGTGGTCTCAGAAAGGTTGGATTTATAATGTGATGGCCAGCTTTGAAACATTTAGTTGTAGAGACAGAGGTCATTGTTTGGGCACGGTTGCTGGAGCTTCCAGGAATAGTTGCAGCCAGTTCTGGGTACCAATCCCCTGAATTCTAGAGATATATGGAAATATTAGATGAATTCAGATAATATCCACTAAAACAATAAAATCCCAGAAGGAATACGATTTAAGTGTGAGAAAACACTTCTAACTGCACAAATTTAGATCATCAAGTACAAAGAAAGAACAAAACTATTTTAAAGATCTAAAAAGGTTAAATGCTCTGAAAAGAGAAATATATCTTAAGATTTAAAAGCCTCCAAAGCTGGTAGATAATAAAAGGAAGAGTGAATTGAGGGTGAAAATGAGGGCAAATTCTGGCCTTGCAGTGAAATCTCTAGGTCCCAGGGATAGGTCTTAGAAAGTCCAAGGTTCTCCAGTTTTGAAAGGATACACAAAAAAAGCCTAGAAAAACATTCCAGGGAAGTAGATGATAATTAGCCACCAGATAAGAAGCTGGACCTAAGATCCAGGACAATGTTCTAGTTATGCAATCTACTTCAGTAGATTCTGCTAAACTTAATTTAGAGTAGAAGGATTCAAGGACAACTATTAGAAGAACTCTCAACCTGTAGGGAATCAACCAGCATGCTGTGGACCAATTCCTGCTCCACTCTTCATTTCCTTGGGCTCAGGGTCTCACTTTTCTCCTTGGTAATTTGGGATGATGATTATAGTTCTTGTCTCATAGTCTTGTTGGGAGATTATATGCTGTCAGTACCCTAGCGCATGTTGATTGCTCAATAAACAGTAGTTATTTAATATTGATGCTGATGGTGCCACAACTCAATATATTGATAATTGACATTTCATTACTATCAGTTTGGTGGGAGGGGGCAGCTTTAATAGCAGAAGAATAAATCAGAGTGGTGCAGTAATTGAAGAAGCAGATTTGCTATTGAGTATCAAAGGACCTCTAATAGAACTGATGATAAAGGTCTATAGTGAACCAGCCATAGGGCAAAAGGCAATGACATTCATTACTGAAGAACTGATGTGGCCTGAGAACCTACTTTAAGGACTTGCTGGAGGTGAAGTTTCTCATCCATGGAGTGAATGGGAATGATGGTTGACTCCTGGTATCTTTTATAACCATGACATCAGCATCAACTTTCTTGGAAGGATAAGGAGTAAGTTCCTGATAGACTGAATATTCTTAAGCAGAGAATCCTGTGGGTCCAAGGTGATTCTAAGTGGATGAAGAAATCATAGGATTTTTAGATGTGATTATTCCAAAATGCTTCAATATAGCCAAACATTCTGATGGGTTTTTAAAGAGATGCTTAAAGGAGTTTGACCTAGAATACAGACTTTTACTTCGCTAAGATCAGCAGCCTCCCTTTAAAGATGGAAAACAACCCTTGGTAATGCTTCTTTGCTACAGCTCTGGATGCAAACTCTTTATGTGATATTCGGGACTGGCACCATTTGAATCTAGTACACCTTTTCAAGCTCATTTTCTACCACTTCTCTTAACTCTCAAACTGAACTTCCCCATTCAGTTCCCCCGTGGTTCTACCTCTGAGCCTTGGCTCATACTCTTCCTCTACCTTCCAAGTCCTTCCCTTCATCACCACACATCACCCCCCACCTATCCTTCCATGTCCGACGCTTACTACCTAGTCCCCGAACTGTGATCTGGTGCACCAGTTGGAAGTAAACTCTGCTTTCCCTATGCCCTCCAAGCTCTTAATCTGTACCTCTTTCATAGAACCCACTTTCTTCGTTATTATAATTATTTGAGTAAATACACAGTGCAGCTTTCTTCCTAGATTGTAAGCTCTCTGAATGCAAGACCCACTTCTAATATGTCATTAACTCAGTTATGTGAATGTTTATTATATATCTACTATGTTCCAGACACTCAACTAGTGCTCTCTCTCCTTTACAATACCCAGTAGTTCCTGGAATGTGGTTATGAAAAATAAATAAGTAGGAACATGACTGATCTCAGCCTATTTCCTTTGACTCTTTTTCTGTTTGTTTTTCAAGTGGTCTTTCTGAAAAATCAATCCTACCCTAGAATACCTAAATATGTAAGTATTATTATGGCATATCTCATGCCATACTTTATCCTTTTCTTGAGCAAAGATGATCAAGATCTGCTAAAATAGAAACTAAATTCTAACTACATCAGAATGTGTAACTTTAAGATTTTTTTACAAAATGATATTATTAAGCTTTTGGTCATTGCCTCTTCAACTGTAGTGCAAACTCCTTTAGGGTGGGAATCCCTTATGCCTCTATATCTAGTGTCTTGTGCATAGCAGGAACTCAATAACATTTATTTTTGGGTGTGTGAAACAAGTTCAAATTCATATTATGGGATATTTTTATACTACAAGAGATGTACCATGTTCTATAAGGAAAGAATAAACTGGAAGTAGGAAAAAGTTATAATCCTGGCTCAATTCAATTCTGCCATAAAACTCTTAAGTAATTGAAGTTGGTCCATTGGCTGATTTCAGGTTAATTTTAGAGAAAAAAATAATTCTAATATTTTAAGATTGCCACAAAATATTGTTGGCTAATAAAATCTTGCATACTTTATTTTTTTTTTTAAAGATTTATTTATTTTATTACATATCTCCCCTTCCCCCCCGTTGCGGCGACGCGCCGAGACTTGGTCACTGCGCAGGCGCAAAATCTTGCATACTTTAAACACTGGAGGTTAACTAGGCCTCACCAAGAGGTAAAGCCCCCCCCCACCTCCATGCCTTTCCTATAAAGTCTCAATCTTCCATTGCTTTTTTTCTGTTTTAAAGATGATGCCATGAAAATACAAGGCAGCAAAAATTAATTATGAGGTCTTTTGGGGAAAATCTCTCCCCAGGGGTAATTTTTTAAAAGTTCCTCTTTCTATTTGAAATGTTTCCTGACTGGAAGCCTTGCAAGAATTGCACAATTTCATGGGTGCATAGAACACCAGGTCTGCAGAATAGGGGAAAATATTTATTGCAAATAAGAAAATCATTTGCTTCCATTCCTAACTTTATTCAGTACTTGCCAAATGGTTTTTTACAAAATGCCAATTCCTCTTGAGTCTCTCTTCTGAATGTGCCTATGCATGGTAATGTATGAAATACACTGTTTAGAGTCATAGATGCTAATTCCAAGATTTTCAGGTCATTAGTATCACTGGAGAAAGAAATATCACAAAGCATGTATTTGTTAGGCAATAAATTAAACCCATGACAGCAAGTTAGACTACTAAGATTTTTCAAGGTATAATTATCAAAAAGTTAGAAGGTTAACTTTCCTACAAATACATGGTGAGCACTTGTAAAAGATTTATTTAACTCATTAATGAGAGAACCAGCAGGAAGGCAAAAGCTGGTCCAAAGGGGACTATTAAAACTGATATGTATGTAGCTAGTGGAAAGAAAATTCTGGAAAAAGATTGCCAATTTAGAGACCAAACTGGTTAATGTCCTACAGTGCAATAAAATCTGAACCATTCAGATTACTTTATTTTCTGGACAGAAGTGAGTTGCAGTGTCTCAGTTTTCTATAAGATACCATCTAACATTACAGAGCCTGGACCCTAATTTATGATAAATAGTAAGACAACAATATTATCTTCCCCAAAAGTGTCGGATAACTCTTAGGAAAGCATGTTAAAAGTAACCTTTTTCTTTCTTTTCAAGATTTGGATAATTTCTCTTAATGGATTCTGGAGAAAGATGCAGAAAGCCCAGAATACTCTAGCAAGAGTCCCATATTCCCATTTTTATTAACCTGGCTTAACTTGCACTGTTATTTCATGGTAGACTCAAAACAAGGATAACATAAATAGGAAAGCTTTGTTGAGAATGCCCTTGCTTCACAGTAGCTACCTCAATGCAGATACTAACAGTTAAAGTCAACCAATGTAAAATGAAACAGGAACTCAAGCCCAGCCAACCTAGCAGCTTAGTGCTCCCTCAGGAGCTTCTCGGTGACAATGCTGAAGCTTCCCTTAGAGTGAGAGAAATTCCTGCCCTACCCAGTGTGCTCTCCCATCCATGTCCCCTCCACACCACTGGCAAGCAGTGGCCACAGAGCTTCCTTCCTGGACCCAGTTAGCCTGCTTTCCTCTGGGTGACCTGACTTTCCCTTACTGCATGTGTTGGCCCTGTTTTATCACTGCACTCTCATTTTAGGGCTACATTTTTACTGCACTGTAACCAGCAAAAATCAATACTTACTGATTTGGTGTATTTCAAACTCCTGTGTATAAAACCCAGTGGTGGGTCCCTCATCTCTTTATTTCTCAGCTCACACAGGGGCCTGACCTGATTGCCACAGAGAGATTCATGAGACCTTAAATTCTGATTGCTTGCTAGTTCTTTTATTCTGTCAGTGAGACGGAGCACACCCAAAGGGCAGATGTGATACTCTTCTCAGGGAACTTAAAAATACAGTAGAATGAAGAAAAATGGAAAACACAGAGGGACACGCTGACCCGTTTTTTTTAAAAGCCTATGCTAGAGAATATGCCTGCAAGCATCTGACAGAGGAAGGTTTGAGCCCACCGCTCACTGGGAGGTAAGGGATTGGTGCCCATCCAGTGCACCTTCTTAGAGCAGGTCACTTTTCACACTCACTAAGACTGTCTTCTCCCTCTTTTGCAACCACCTTAATCTTATTCTTAAAACAAATCTCAGTTCTTTGAGATGCTTCCAGCGGTCTTCCATCCCACAAGTTCCTGTGGCACTCGTTCAGATCAGCGTCGGCGTTATGTGCCTGCTACACGATGTTATTAGTTCCCTATGTTTTAAACATGGATCATAAGTGAGACCTGAACCAGAAGGTAGGGTTCACAAGGACCTGGTTGAGTCTTGGACTTCTCTATTTATGATAATTTTCATAGTTTTGTGTTGGAACTTGTGGTAATTTGAGACTATATATACCTCAAAAATCATGTTCTTAAAGCCAATCCATTTCTGTGGGTGTAAGGCCTTTTTGATTAGGTTATTTCGATTAAGGCATAGCCCACGGTGGATCTTAATCCTCCTTCTGGAATCCTGGATGGATTCAGAGAGAGAAAGCCACAGGAGTTGAGAGAGAGCCAGGGAAGCAGGAAGCTGAAAGTGGCAAAACCCAGAACAGAAGGGAGAGACTAGCACATGCCTTGCCATGTGATGGAGGAGTCCAGGATCACCAGGCAGCCAGGCTTTGGAGAGAAGGAACCTCCTGATGATGCATTGACTTCGACATTTTTTTCAACCTTGGGACTGTAAGTTTCTATACTAATAAATTCCTATTCTTAAAAGCCAGCCTATTCCTGGTCTATTGCATTTCAGCTACCTAGTGAGCTAAAACAGAGCCCAATACATATTGTCTATTTATTGAGGCTAGGCCTGGGTTGGGATATTAGGAAAAGAAGGATAAAGATTGGAAAAATGGACTAAAATATAATGACATAAAGACAGAGAGGTAGAGGGCCCGGCTAGATAGCTCAGTGGATAAAGAGCTCGCTGGGAAACCACATGGGAGGCCCTGGGTTCGGTTCCCGGGGACCTCTCCTAGCGGGCAGACCGCCTTGAGAATGGCAAGCCGCCATGGGCGGGCCGGAGCCGCCGTGGGCAGGGCAAAAAGCTGCCACGGACAGGCAAAAGCCGCCACGGGCAGGG
>PVKH010012167.1:0-17396 GCA_004027955.1 Chaetophractus vellerosus | reverse complement strand
AATCAGAAATCATGGCGCTGCCTCTGTAGGAGCGGCAGTTTGTGCTTTGCTGAATAACCGGGAAACTCAGAAAATCCTGGAGAAAGAGAAAGAACAAAATCAAACATACGTTTCGGTCCATCCCACACTACCATAACACATTGTCAAGGTGAAGGACAGTAACAGTAACCTTCGTAAGTTTTCTAGTGCTCACTTGAATTCCACTTCTTGACACACCCCAGGGCTTAAAACTCAGGCCAATAAAAAGGAAGCTAAAAAAGCTTTTTATTTTCTTCTTACAAGACCATAAGACACATGATTTGCTGCACATCTAATTATTTTATGCTAGATTTCCAGGGAATTTCTGATTCAGTGTTATCCAGAGGATGGAGTAGAATTCTGATGAACTGGAAGTACAACTTTAGAAAGTTCACGAGTTCACATTTTTTGTTTTGTGCTCTTCAAGGGCTTTTAGGCTTTTTTTCTTCTCTTTTTTATTACTTTAAAAAAATAACATTCATATTTCTGGAAGTTGGTTGAAAGAATAGATATTTTTCCAGAACTACCGTATTTTTTCTCTCCCATTTCCCTGAAATTACAACTGTTAAAACCTAGTAATTAGGAAACTAGATGTTCACTTTCCATAGTAACCATAGAATGTCACCGATTAAGGAATTAAATCCTAGATTTGTTGAGACTTTCAGAGGGACTTTGGCGTGGAAGGGAAGTAGCCTGCATGTATGCTGGGGTGGAAGTGGACAGCTGGGCTTTGCGTGCAGCTGGGGCGATTTTTTTGGCAGATGCTTAATATCTAGCAAACACAACAAGAGTTCATCTTGGGAGGAAGGAGAGCAATCAAGTCAGCTCAACTACAGATTTCCCAGAAGCCCAATGCCACTAGCAGCTCAAAGGTGAACAGATATATTAAAGGTAAAATTCTTGTAAGGGGGGAAACACTCCAATTCAACTACATATCCCAAGAGAGGGGTACTGGAAAAAAAAAAAAAAAAACAACGTTTCAGTTGAGCAGAAGGTTAGGCACCTCAGCTTGAAGTCATTCCCAGCTGTTATGAGTCCTCATTAGAGGAAAGAATGAGAAGGCTTAAGAAATCTCTCTCTGTCTCTCAAATGTCTTGTTAGAGCCAACAAAGAAGGGGAGCCGAGGTGGCTCAGTGGTTGAGCACCGGCTTCCCACATACGAGGTCCTGGGTCCAATCCCTGGCCTCGGTACCTAAGGGAAAAAAAAAAAAAAGCCAACAAAGAGCTCCTAATTAGGATGGAGAAAATTGTCCAGAAAATCCTGTTTAACAAACTCTAAAACGTAGGAGGATAAAGTCCACTCCAGAAAGCTAGCACGTGGCAGCTCTGTCTGCAGGAAGAGAGACAGCCTAGGGAGGCAGAGCCGGTCCTTGTTCCCGAGGCAGCCCGAGCTCTGCACACTCCTCCGGGGACTGAAGAGCCACAGGTCCCAGCAAGCCCGGTGGCTCCTGCGGCTCACCCAGGAACTGGAGACACGTGGCTTCGTAAGGGGAGCGCAAAGGCCACCGTGCCCTGCTGTGACGTGCAGGCTGAGGTGCTCTCTTCCTAGGGATGACGGAGGGGTTGCCGAGATGCGTCAAACCTGTGCCCGCCACTCGTTTCTGCTGCTTCGTGTGAGAGTAAACGAGAGCACTTAAAAAAATCTGGGCACTTGTAGTTCTTGAATTTGAGAGGAAAAGGGATGTAGTTTTGTTTGTAAATTACGAACAAAACAAGGGGATGTCGTTTTCAGGATCCGCTTACGATCTGACCAATGGGCTCGTGTAAGGTGGACAATGTGTATCTTACAAAGACGCTACGGAAAGCGTGTGAATTTGATCGTGCAGGCTCCAAGCTGAATGTGAAGTGTGAGGCAGAGAACACAGAATTAAACACTGTATGATGAACTGAATCGTTTCCCCCCAAAACATGCTGAAGTCCTCACCCCCATTACCACAGAAGGTGTCCTCACTTAGAAACAGGTCCCTGCGGGTGGGATTGGGTAAGACCAGGGCGGACCTTAGTCCAGCAGGGCTAGTGTCTCTATCATGACAGAGGCACGGAGGAGGAGGGGCCAAGGGGTGTGACAGCTCTGCAGCCACAAGCCAAGGAATGCCAAGGAACGCCGGGAAGCAGACACGGGGAGCGGCAAGGAAGGAGCCTCCCCTGTGGATTCCGGATGGCATGCAGCCCTGGTCTTACCCTGATTTTAGACTTTGAACCTCCACAACTATGAAATATTCCCTCCCAGTTTGTGGTACTTTGTTATGGCATCCCTTGGAAACTAACACGCCCTGTCACCTCTATATTGTATTGAAAATGTTATACTGATGTAGCAGAGAATGATGACAAATAATGGAAGAGATTCAAAGGAGAACACAACAATGGAAATAAGGAATACTTTGAAAGGTATAAGTATAAATTAAACTTAAATTTTGGCACAAGGTGGTATAAGTCCACATAAACTTTCTGATAGAAGGCGAAATTCAATCTGAAGTGTATCAGGACCCTACTGGCCATGTCTGGACACAGTTTTTGGTGAATGCCATGCAATGCATGCATCTTTGAGGGCCAAGGGGTCAAGTGATCTTTCTGCCAAAACCCACGGGACTTCTTAGGAAGGTTCCTCACATCTGCCTGAGCTCTGGTTCTCATTTGGATTAAAAGCAGATTGTTAGCCACATTCAACCCAGCCCCCTTCTATAAAGCTGCTCACCCTCCTGTGTTTGTTGTGCAAATGCTCTTTTCCTCTGCCTGCTTTCCTGTGAAGGGCAAGTTAAATAAATAAAGGCAAGAGATACTTAGACCTCATCCTCATGGCACCCTAAAATCTGCCCCATTGTTGCCTGAGTCCACAATTTGAGGGCACAATCAGAGACAAACATTTTGTTACTGAGATCTCTGCAGCCACTTAGGCTGTTTTGTCTTTTCTCCACCAATCTAACAAAGTTACTTTGGGCACCGAAATAGAAGCCTGTCCTGTACCATCTATTCCAGGAATTTATTGGAGTTTATTCAGATTTCCCTGATTCCTTACCCACAGGCTCTGTCCTGCTTCTGTTGTTGAAAGGCTCTGAGCCCTTTCAGACCAACAGCGCGTCTAGTTTTACATCACAACAGCCTCCCTGTCCTCACATGCCCTTGGCTTTGGGGCCGAGTCCAGTGCATCTGTGCACCGCGTGGACTGCATCGTAATAGTCTGTCTGGCGCCTTCCTGCCTGGCATTCCGTTCTCCTTTTCTAGAATGCCTGCGAGATGGTGCCGTCCTCAACAGCCCCCCTCTCACTAAGGTGCTACTGCACCCTTGTCTCCCAGTTCTTGGATCTGCTTAATGTCCTCTGACCACAGTTGCTTCCCCAGTGCCCACTCCATTACCTGGAAATTGTTGGGGCCTCGATAATTTTATCTAATACAAATTAGCAGCCATAAAACCGATCCCTGTAATCTAGTCTAGCACCTCCTCATTGGATACAAATCTGACCATCCACTCAGGGCTCTTTAACAGCTTCCTCTTACTCCTAGAATTCTAAAGAAGGCAACTCAATACCAGCAGACTGTAAAATTTCTCTGATGATATAATTATAAAGTACCATCTTCCTGATAGAGGCCAAACTCCTTGCATAATTTCCCTTGCTTACCTCTCAAGCCTCTGTCTTCTCATTCTCCTTTAGCTTTCCAGTCTGCTTTCAGTTTCTCATATGGTCCAGTCTTTACCCACACCTGAGCTTACCCTTCACCTAAGGGAGACATTTTCTGATGCCTGGATACAGTTTAGTAACTACTGACACCAGGTCTTTGCTATGGCAGTCTGTCTGGCCCCTCGTATAACACCATAACACTTTGTTGCGAGATCGACTTCTCTGTCATCAACTCTGTGCTCTACAGGCCCAGCAGGGGTGGGGGCGGCCTGTTGGGTCCACCAGGCTTGTCTGCAGCTCATGAGACCTTTCTGCTTCTCTAGCCTCCTCTGCTGACTCCTTCCAGCTCTCAACTCAGAAAACAGTGTGTTTTCAGTCATAGCAAAGAGGCTCAATGTGTTTTAGAGGATCCCAAATCAGCCCAAAGTAAATGCTGCAAATTGGCTCTTGAGCCCATGAGGAAGGAACTCAGACCCCGGGGTTGTTCAAAGTGAATTTCAAGCGTGTGGAGCTTGTCTGAGCCTGCTGAGGGCAAAAGACAAGGATGTGGTCCCAGAGGGAAGCTGCTGGAAAGGACTTTTGGATTCCAGGTGTCAACGGTGGCTGTTACTAAGGGCAATTAGAGCTGAGTAGAGACAAATGTTGGAGTTGGAGATTGTCAAGAACCTATGATGAAAGTTTCTTGAGAAGGTCCTTTGCTATTAGATCATTGAGAAAGGCCCAGGAGTGTTCCCAGGCCAGCAAATACCAGCAACGCCGGTAAACATGGATGTCAGAAAGAGCTGGCAGAGAAGGAGGGCCTCGACAGGCCTCTGTGGAACACAGTCTGTCCTCACTGCAAATTAAGACAAGGAAAAAAAGTGGCTTCCACTGGTTATGGCAACAGTTTAGGGGGAAATTAGTTAATCAGTTCAGTCACAGAAAGAAGGTCAAATAATTTTTAGAGACAAGAAAGGTGTTGCTCCCAAAAAAATGGGGGCCATGTGGCTAGTTACAAGGGTCACCAGAAATATCAAAAAGTCACGCTGTGTGAATCCATTTATATGACATTTTTGAAATGACAAAATTATAGAGATGGAGAACAGGTCAGTGGTCACAAGGGGTTAGGGATGGTGGGGGTGTAGAAAAAAGTGAGATGTCTGGGATTATAAAAGGGCAACATGGGGGTCTTGCCATGAAACTGCTCTGCGTTTGGACTGGGGTGGCAGTGGTACAAATCTACACAGGAATGCCACTGCACAGAGGTGAACACACAAACACACACACACACACACACATGCAAGTGCCTGCCAAACTGTGAAATCCGAATTAGGTGGGTGGATTGTACCAATGTCGGTTTCCTGTTTGTGATATTGTAAGATGGTTTTGCAAGATATTACTATGTGGGGGAAGTGAAGATAAACAGTTCTGTGTTATTTCTTAGGACTGCACGTGAATCTACAACTATCTCAAAATAAAAAGTATTTTTAAAATACATGAAATTGTATGAGAAAAGAAAAAAAGCGGGGTTGGCCGAGGAGAAGCAAGAGCAGAGGACAAGGCAGTGCTCTGAAACATGGGGCCTGTGGGGTGGAGTGGATGTGGGTAAGGGTTTGCAGGAAGGTCAGAGAGAAAGGGAAGCATGATAGAAATAAATGAGGAAAACAGGACTGGTGTTATCATGGGGGAATAACACCGACCTCGTCCACCAGAAGGAGAATATGGGCAACAATTTAAGAGAAACACAAACCACAAGTTAGGTGCAAGGGAAACTGTGCAAGTAAAGGGATTTCAACTGTCCATACATCTGATGAAAAATCTCACTCTGCTAAAAAGTGAAAATATTTAATTTGCTGTACCAACAATTTTATTAGTCTTGGCGGAAAAGAAGAAGAATGAAGGATGCTTTTTCTATGGATTTAATTCCACAAATAATAAATAATTGTTGGGTGATGCAGAAATGATTGGAGTCTCAAGAGGAAGTGGTTGTGCAATGTGGAAATTAAAAATAGCAAAGGAAGTGAAGAGTAAGTGCTTGCATATTTATATCCTAAGAAAGAAATACACAGAGTTCTAAAACATTTCTGAAAATACAATTATGAATTATCTAGGTAATGAATAAGACGATATAACAAACAAAGGATAGGGATTTATATTTATGATAAAATAATAATGGGAAATAACTAAAAATCATTGGGCACTGCATGAGGCACTTGGCTAACTTAGGCGCCTTCTCCTCCATCCCACCCCCTCCTTCTGTCCCTTCCCTTTTACGCATTGATAAACTTAGTCTTGTCAACCAAAATTAAGCCATTGGACGTGGAAATGATTCTCCTTTGGCAATCCCAGTTCACCCTAGAAATTCTGCATGGCGAGCTGATGGGCCCGCGTGTGTCTTCCTCGCCCAGCAGCGGCCCATTCACCAGAAAGGCCGCGGGCAGAGAACAGGAGGAGTGTGAGGCCCGCATTCCTGTTTGTTTGTAGAAGGATTTGTGGTTTTCTCTTTTATTTAAGAAAAAAAAAATGGTTTCTGCTGGCATCGTCAAAAGTCTTGTTTGTAAATATTACTTTGGGCTTTTTCAAAGCTAGTGGAATATCAGTTTTCCGTCTTCTGTGTCAGCCTCGCGTTTGGCGTGCACCGTGGGGCGCCAGGCTGCGGCTGCCGAGGCCCTCAGGCAGTGTCGTCGCGGCACTGTGCAAGCGGAAGGAAATCGCGTCCCTTTTAGGCATCGTGAGAACACAACAAACACCTCCCTGTTTCCAGGAAATCTTTTCTTTCCTTTCCTTTTTTTTTCCCTTTTGTCAATATGAATTCTAAGCAAAACAGATTGAAAATGCAGTCACCACGGCCCATCTGTCACGATGAAAAGATCGTTTGCTACTGAAGTTGCTTCCACGTTGTCATCCAATCGGAGCTGACACTGAAATCATCTCAAGCAATGTTTTCCAAACAGTTGTTCCAGGACCAATCTTCCTTGATAGCTGAGATTTTACTGTGGGAAAAAGCAATAAATAAACACCAGCGACCTGAGCTCGTCGGACACAGGAAACATTCAGTTACGCAAAGCTAAATGTGTCCTGGCTGTAGGACGACGGATGTGCTGCCATGTCTTAACACACGGACAGTCTGGGGAGGAGCCACTGGACACCCTGGCCCTGCTTGGCAGCTCACCTAAATGCCGGCCGCTACGCTTTCCCAGACGAGGAGCTGGGCAAGCACTGGTCTAACTCTTCTGTAAACCACAACAAAGGGTGCTTGTGGTTACAGACTGGATAACATGAAAGAGAAAATCCAATGTTACGTCTTGAAAAATGGTGCTCGTGCCAAGAGTCTACCTAGAATTACTAACAAATAACAGCATTTCTTCACTGGATGCCAGGCTAGGTAGGGAGATGGAGCAGCTGCTTGAAGGTGCTCTAAGCTTTTTCAGGATAACTTAACCAATTACAGCAAATTACCCACTCATCCTCTTTCTGAGCCATTCACCACTGACCCAGGCCGCTATGATAGTCATCTTAAATAAAATTCTTGGGTTATTGGGATTCTATACCATGTTTGACCACCATTTTAAATGCCTTTACTGGATGAGTGCCAGATTTCTGCCAGGTAATGAGCTCTTTGACTGGCCATGCAAGCAAGAGATGCACCATTTAGACAATTAGAAACCAGCTCTGGTATGTAAATTTAATTTTCTTCTCCTTAGTCTTCCACCTTCCACCTTCATCTAGTTCATGTCACCTGAAATTTGGCCACTTCAGTACTTATCAAATTTTGCCACCTGTGAGTTGATAAAATAAATTGACCAAAGCAATTTACAAATTGGTAATGGTCAAGTTTTCTGCACATTAGCAACCTCAGAAAGCGAGGACAGCAGAAACCATGAAAGCAGAGGTGGGCGTCTCCATGGATGTCATGGGTCACAGGCTTGCTCCAGAATTTGAGGTGATTCGGGAGTGACAGTCACACAGGGCGACTGGTCCCAGGAGACCACGCAGAGCTGCCTTTCTCTGTGAGCCCCTTTAGCTGACCGTGACTGCTGCTGCCTCAGTACCCAGCTGGTCTGGCTGCCACTTGTCCTGGAGCTTGGGACGCCCAAGGCCATCTTCTGTATCTTACTGCAGATATCATGTCTTAAGCAACTTTTTAACCAGGATTTGGGGGGTTGATGTGGCGTGATACACATCACAATGCTCACACTAAATGAAGACCAAAGAATGAGAGGAGAAACTCCGACGGTAACAGGGGCAATCTTGATTCATTCTGTGAAAGAAGAGAACGGCACTTGGTGTAGGAATAATTGCTTGAAAATGTGAAGATCACCATGAAGAATTTGGAAGAGAAAACACACACAGACCCACCCCGAAGTGACCTGAGCTCCAGGAGCTCTCCAGCCACCTCCTGATAGGCACTGGGACCTCCAGCTGTGAAGGCAGGAGGAGGAGGTGGGTGGAGGGCCAGCCAGAAGGTGTGCCTGTTAGTCTAAGGACAGCAAAGTTCTACCAGCAGGGGTGGAAAGGAGGGGCAGGGAGCAGGAGACCCCGTGCTGCCCCGTGAGCAGGTGGGTCCTTCTTCATCAAAACAGAGCTACACAGGGTCTTCTAATGCAGTACAAGAATACCACACAGTCAGGAAGGGAGCATTCACCCTCAGTCTCCTCATCCCACACTTGCCAGATAAGGCCATTTCAGAAAGGGTCTGCGCCCATCAACTGGGGAGGGAATCTGCTGATGTCCGTGTGGCAAGTGAGGAACGAGAAGCACATATGACTCAATGCGTCTGCCAGCAAATGCCTCAGTGCCTCTATCATGTGCAAGAAAATGGAAGCAAGAAACAATCACATGCACCTATGAAATGGAAAACTTCCCAGAAGTAACAGAGAAAGAAAAGAAAGACCATACACTACTGAAAATGGTCTTCTAAAAAAAAGAGATGAAAATGTAAAAGATATATGCTTGGTATCAAAAAGAAGCATATACACATGGTACTGCTAAAGAAGAACAGAATTTGGTGCAAAAAAAAAAAAAACAGGAATGCAGAGATGAAATAGGATATAAATGAAAAACAGAGAAAAAATTCAAAGAACCTTAAACTCGATAGCAGAAATAAAAGATAAAATGGAGGCAATAAGAATCAAACTTTTCATTGCAGAAAATCCGATCTGATGGAGACTACGAACTTGAGAATATAAAGACAATAAAATAAAAAGAATGGCAATATGCAGAAAGGAGAGCTATTCAACCTAATACTTACAGATGGAAGATGATAAATTTAATTTGACATTATTTGAAAGAAAGAGTAGAATGCATACAATTAATTATGAAGAGCTTTTGTGAAATATGGCTGTCAAATGAATGTAAAAAATTAAATTGAGGAAAAATATATACAAATAGTGAAAAACACATAAAAATAATATTGGTCTAAAAGTTGAAATTATGTCAGCATAGACTGGGAACTCAGTGGGAAGATGATAAAAATAGGAAAAATAAAGCTTAACCAAATTATTGACATAAAAATTAAAGGCAAAATCTAGTAAAAAAGAGAGAGAGAGCATCTTAGAATATCTAAAATCGGTAGTCCATAAAAGTTATGAGTTATGGCTCTTTATTTGCTAGATAAATGACAAGATTAAATGATATTTACAAAAGCTACTCAGAAATATGAAAAAAAGTATCACAAACATTATTGTTTGGGCAAAAAACATGCCATTTTCAGTTTAGGAAATAGCTAGTTATTGGGATAAAAATAAATAAGCATATGAATTAAGCATAATGCCCCACAAACAGAATATGCTTCCTTCATAGCATATTGATTATTTACTTTGTTACATAAAGTAACCTTATGCTAATCACAAAGACAATTTTAGTGTCTTCTTAAAACTGTTTATGGAGGCCATATTCTCTAAGCATGATGGAATTAATAACCAATGTAATTTTTAAAATACCAACCATTTTGAAATTTAGAAGTTTTGTATTAATTAACTCTTTGATTAAAGGAAAAATAAAAATAAAATATCAAACTACTCCAATATTATAAAACTGATGGAACATTGCTAAAATTATGAATAGTGGTAATTTTATATCATTAAATTCTTTTCTTTTATAACAAGGAAAAATTTAAATTAATTAACTGAGCATTGAAGTACTATCATTTTTTTATTTCCTTTAATGTGTTATTTACTCTGCTAAGTGCTTTAACATCAGTTAGTGGAACATTTTAAAAGGTCTATGGAGCTGTTATCTCCATTTAGCTAGATAAATTGTGCAAGTTCTCTATTTGTTGGTGTACTTCTCTATCCCAAGCTCGTAACATAGGACTTGTTACATAGTAGTTGAGTGATAAATACTTGTTGAAAATATGGATGGATGGATAGTGGATGGCTGAATGGAAGGAAGTAGACACATGGATGGGTGCAGGTCAACTGCTATTAAAAGGAAGAGATTGCATCTTCTCAGTCCTCTGTTCAATCGCAAATATACCACAGGATGGAGGCATAAAAGAATGACAGATCCAAAAGTATAGAAATATCATAGAGATGGAATTTAATAAGTATTGAGGATATAGTGAAGAGTTGAAAAATGACCTGGAAATAATGAAACTCAGGTATAGAAAGATAGCATCAGTTTTGTCTTCCCCTTCTACGAGTTTAGTTTCAGAAACCACTAAATGAGCATTTATTGTTGTTATTGTCATAAGAAACATGGATAGCTCAAACTTATTTGCCAAAATTAGTTCCCCAAGTAGGTGGGGAGATATTTCAGGCTTCCATGATTGAAGTTATATATGACTGAGTAAGCGAGCAGCCAGTGTCCAGAGTTAGTAATCTAAGGTTTGCTTTATGTGAAATAATTGAGCCACTTAAGTTGGTGCAATTGCAGAGGATTTCTTTAGTCCCATAAATTCTGGTGATGAGGGAAAGGAAGGGTGTAATGTGTTGGTTGGTTCCTAATGGTTTGGCTATAATCCTACTAAATGAGAGATGCCAATTCTAGAATGAAGGAGTGTACTATATCTACCAAGAGTCCAGGGTATTTAATTAACTTCTAATAATACCCAGATATTTCTCATCTAGACGGAGGGGTTAAGATACTCTACTGTTCTTACTTTCCAGCTAATAAACAACCCATGTAAAATTTTACTTGTGCCAGTGTTTAGGAAACAGAATAGAAACTTGGAAATTACAAATCACATGTAATTTATCACTGATAAAAAAATAAAAGACAAAGTCCTCCTTTGTTGAACTCAAGAAGACTAGATAATCCTTCTTGGGTTTCATCCTCTCCTATTTGGCTCTGATATTTAACTGCCACATTCATCTAGAGACAAAGATTAATCTGTAGAGGTAGTAAAGCCTTCATAGGGTAACTATTTCCATAATAAACAGAAGCAGTGATTTTCATTCATATTACAAAACAAAGAGGCAGAGGCAATCTTTATGTCTGTTTAAGGAGAGACAAATGGAACTCCACGTCCTTTCCAATAAGAGAAAGCCAACGCAATGTTTCCTGCTGACTACAGAGGGGAAATGTCCCTTCCCTCCCTTAATCTGCCTTTAAAATTCAAAGGGCAGAATCACCACCAGGCATCCTTAGGCTGAGACAGATGATACTAACTAGGCATTTTAATGGGCATTCTTCCCAATGGGCAAACCAGTGAGGACTGAAGTGGTGACAAGTACAAAAGAAGGAGAATAACCCAATTCTTCCCATTTAAGAAACGCAAGCCATCCCTGTTTGAAACTACAATACTGGTCATTTTACCCTATATTTGCCCTAAATTTACCCTAACATTGCACCCCAACGTGTTGGGGAGTCTCATTTGCCAGGAAAATAGTGGTATGAATGACACCACGTTACCATGTACTTCCCACCTCTCTATTTCATATACAAATGCAGAAAGGAAAGAGTGTCAGTCACATTCTGTAAACTGGATTTTGGATAGGATCAAGAATGTCTTATCACAACAAGGCAACAGCTAAAAGCATAAAATGCCAAGGCTATTTAAATATAAAAATTAATCACTTGTAAAGTTCATTCATCATTCAACTAGTATTTATCAAGCTTATACTATTTTCCAAGAATTGTCCAAGCCAATGAGGATATAGTGATGAACATACTCTCCACCTTTGGAGTTTAATTCCCCTGGGGAAACACATAGCTTCTCTAAGATCAAGTGCTGGGACAAGAATAAAGCCAAGCAGGGCTGTAGAGAGTAATGGGGAAAGAATTTTTGATTGGGTGGCCAGTGGTATTTACTCATGATCTGAATTACATCAGAGAGAGCCAAGGGAATATCTGGGAAGAGCAAATCCAAAGCCCTGAGATGTCCCAAGATAGGTGGTACAAAGGGAACAGAGCAAGTAAGAGGGAAGGCTGTAGGAGGGGACTAGAGATGCAGCCAAGCTCCAGTCACCAGCTTAGCTAAAAATGTTTTGCACGTGATGGGTGCCGTCACAGTACTTGTACAGGAGTGCATCATCTGGTTTAATTTTTTAAAAGGACCACGATGGCTGCTCTATAGACAAGGGACCATAGAAGGGCTGCGAGGGGTAGCAGCGCAAGAGGTGCTGGAGGCTCGGCTGGGGAGAGCATGGGATGAATCAGGAGGGAAGGTAGCACCTGCAGGACTTGCTGGCAGATCAAACATGGCCTCTGAGAACGAGGAGGCAGGTCTGACTCCAGGATATGGGCTTCAGCAACTGAGAGACTGTCTTGCAATTTACTTAAGAGACTACAGGGGAAGGAGCAAGTTTGGAGAAAAATCAGGAGTTTGGATTGGGCCAATTAAGTTTCGATGCTCATTAGAGCAGCATGTGGTTACCTGGAGTGGGCCCTTGCATAAAAAGCTGAACTCGAAGTGACTGTGGAGTAATCATTACATGCGGAGACTCTGGAGATTTCTCTATGTAATGCCCCTCTCCTCTCTAACCAATATCGCAGTATCAGATACTTGCCAATGCAGGCACATTGCAGACTTGGACTATAATTGTATACGGCCAAAACATTTATGTGAAAAGAGAAACATGCATCCATGTTTTTATCTACAGCATCACAAATATGCATCTCATATAGATATACATAGGCATGTAAAAGTTTTACTCGTTCCACATTTGATTTGGAATAATATGATGAAAACAAAGAGGATGTTATAAAATACCTTTTTCTTTTGGCCATAAAACATGGGGATTAGACCAAAATGTGACAAAGCACATAAGTGGTGAAGCACTTTGATGTGCGGTGAAGGTAAAGAAAGAAGGGGTCTGTGGGGGTGTGTGTGGGTGCCCGGTGGGGGTGATATGAACTTGTTAGCTCTAGATCACAGAATACATTCTGCACACAACCTGCAAGTGGGGACAGGGGAGCTAAGAAGGCACCTACCCTCTTCTAGAAGGAACACAGAGGATTTCTCAGACTTCCACTAATGTATACAGTCCCTCTAGTAAAGAAGTTGTTTGTTCTTTTACTATCACAGTCACTTATGTTTCCCACATAAACTAGTTACCCAGAAGTTTATCTTGCTGGGTTTAGGAAGAAAGTTGAAATGCAATAAGTGGCCTAAAATGGCTGAGATGTTGCCTCAGAAAGATCATGATGCTCTGCTAATGCTGAGAATGTCCTTTTATAAAGGAAATATACAATTTTAAAGTTGAAATTTGACTCCAAACTATAACTTACTGTGTTATATGTGGTATAGTAAGGCCTTTTGGATTTGTATTGTGTCTCTGCATAAAGTGGAAAAACCCATAGTCAGCTAAACATGTACAGGAGAGCAGAAGGTTTCTGAGGGGTTGGCTTAGTGGTTAATGATGCACTGTAAGAAGCTGCAGAGAGTCATGGTATCTTAAAATAGAACCGAGCTACTAGCAGATCTATTTATTCTATGCTATAGTTGGCTTAGTTAGAGTAAGCTTAATGAAGATTAAGCTAGAGATTTGATCTCCCATAAGGAACATCTAATTTCATAGAGAAATTTTCTTTAGAGTACCCCAAATCAACAACAAAAATAAAAAGTAAGATTAAGGAAAAAAATGTGCAGGAAATGAAGTAAAGGATTAATATCATTCCTATGTAAACTGACTTTTAAAAAGAAGACTCCAATAGAAAAATTGGCAAAGGACAAAAAGAGAAAAGTAACACAACGGGAAATGCAATTAGTACAAACAGCAAACTGTAAGAACCAACTTACCAGTAACTGAACAATTAATGAAAAGATTCCATTTTTTATCCACAAATAATTAGCAAAAATGTTAAGTGCTAATATGGAGTGCTAGATTATTCCCATGTTGTTTTGGAAAACCATTTACCCCTGTACATTCAGAGCCATAAGACAGTTCAGACTTTCTGACCCAGAAACACTCCATTTTTTGGAATTCATACTAATGAAGCAAGCTGAAAAAAGAGGAAATACCAGCTACATTTCATAAAGATGTTCATTACAGTATTATTTATAATAGTTTAAAATCAGAAACAATCTAATAGATGACAACAGTAAATAATAAAATATGAAATGTTGAAAATGATAATAGCTGGTAGGATGCAGACAAAATGTTTATGGTGTAATGTAAAAAAATAAAATACACAATTTTATTTTCCAATATTTTTATTTAGGCAAATGTAGAAGATTCAGTTTAAGTCTATAAGATATAAGAAAAAACAGAAAATAAATCATTGCATTATATGGACTTACTGTAAGAGATTTCATCCTTATTACTATCAAGATTACCTTTTTAAAAAAATTATTTATTTTAAAGAAATTTTGGATTACATAAATGTTAAATAAAAAACATAGGGGATTCCCATATGCCCCACTCTCTATCCCTCCCACATTTTCCCACATTAACAACATCCTTCATTAGAATGGTACATTTGTTATAATTGATGACCACATTTTGGAGCATTGCCACAACGCATGGATTATAGCTTACATTGCAGTTTACACTCTCTCCCGTACAATATTGTCGGTGATGGAAACATATAATGGCTTGTGTCTGTCATTGCATTTCTTTTATTCATTTCTTTAGATGTTACCTGACAACCTGACATCCCTTTTCTGCACCAGGAGCCCATCCAGCATCCCACACCACATTCAGGTGCCCTGTCCTTAGGTTTCTCGGGCTTGCCTTGTTTTGATGACCTTGATGGTCATGTTAATTGTATTCAATAATACATCAAACGAATTATACTACGTGACCAAGTGGGTTTCATCCTGGGTGTGCAAGGATGGTTCAACAAAAGAAAATCAATCAATGTAATACACCACATAAAAAGGAAAAAATCACATGATCATCTCTATAGACGCAGAAAAACATTTGACAAAATACAGTACCCTTTCCTGATAAAAACCTGCAAAAGAAAGAAATAAAAGGAAACTTTCTGAACATGATAAAGAGTATATATGAAAAACCCACAGCTAACATCATATACAATGATGAAATCCTAAAAGCTTTCCCTCTAAGATTGGGAACAAGACAAGGATGCCCATTATCACTGCTCCTATTTAATATTGTGTTAGAAGTACTTGCTCGAGCACTGAGGCAAGAAGAAGATATAAAAGGCATCCAAATTGAAAAGGAAGAAGTAAATATTTCACTATTTGCAGACGACATAATCCTATACACAGAAAGCCCTAAGAAATCTACAACAAAGCTTCTAGAACTTATAAATGTGTTCAGTAAAGTCGCAGGTTATAAGATCAATGTGTAAAAATCAGAAGCATTTCTGTACATCAATAATGAGCAATCTGAGGAGGAAATTAAGAAAAAATACCATTTACAATAGTAACTAAAAAAATCAAATACCTAGGAATAAATTTACCTAAGATGTAAATGACTTATATACAGAAAACTACACAGCACTGTTAAAGGAAATCAAAGAAGACTTAAGTAAATGGAAGAATATTCCCTGTTAATGGATAGGAAGACTAACTTCATTAAGATGTCTATCCCACCCAAACTAATCTACAGATTTAATGCAATCTCAATAAAAATCAGCAAAGCATTTTTTACTGAATTGGAAAAACTATGAAGTTTATTTAGAAAGGCAATAGGCCCAGAATAGGCAAAGACATATTGAAAAAGAAAAAGAAAATCAGAGGAATCACACTACCTGACTTTAAAACATACTACAAAGCTACAGTGGTTAAAACTGCATGGTATTGGCACAAGGACAGACATACTGACCAATGGAACCGAATTGAGAGTTCTGATATAGATCCTCACATATACAGTCATCTGATATTGGACAAGACCACCAAGCCCACTCAACTGGGAGAGAATGGCCTCTTCAACAAATGGTGCTTAGAGAAGTGGATATCCATATCCAAAAGAATGAGAGAGGAACACCATCTCATATCTTATATAAAAATCAACTCAAGATGGATCATAAATATAAGAGCCAAGACCATAAAGACCTTGGAAGATAATGTAGGGAAGCATCTACAGGACCTTGTAATAAGAAATGGCTTCATGAACTTCACACCCAAAGCACGAGCAGTGAGTGAAAAAAAAAATAGATAAATGGGACCTCCTCAAAATTAAAACCTTTTGCAACTCAAAGGAGTTTGTAAAGAAAGCAAAAAGACAGCCTACCCAATTGGAGAAAATATTTGGTAACCATATATCTTGAGGACTTTATGTTGAGGGAAGCAAGCCAGGCATTGAAGGCCAAATATTACATGACCTCTCCAATATGAATTAAGCAATCTAGCCGACTCAGAGAGCTAGAGACTGGAAGATAGGTTTACAGGAAATAGAAAGGGAAAAGAAGGTTGTGACCCAACGCGAAATCTATAAGGTTGAATTGAGTAGTTGGGCAGGGAAGGGATATGACAGGAGTGTAGGGATACTATTGGGTTGGGTGGTACAAGCTTGACAGGGGAGTAGGGTGGGAAAGATGGGTTGGACAGTCCATCGAACTGGAGGGAGGGCAAGGGGAGGGAGCAGGTGAACACTGGGTTTGGTGGGTACGTAGGTAAAACTACAATGTTGAGAAAACCATTTTGGCAATATGACAAGGAAGCATTACTGGTTTAGGGTGCTGGATGAAGGGGGGGCATTTGGGACAGGGCACACTGGGGTAGCCTTTGAGAGAATGTGTGAGTGATCATTTTGTCATAGTATGCTGAATCAGTGGGGGGAGACCCACATAATGAGTGGGAAGGAGTTGGACTCCCATGCTGGGGAGGCCCAATATGTTCTAAAATGAGAAGAGAGTGTCTCTTGAGAGCATGGGTGGTTCCAAATAGGGGAGGACAGACTAGTGTGTCAAGTCCTTAGCATTGTAGCAAATATCTATGAACTTTGTCCTTCAAGGAACGAAGACTGGTAGTCACCGTGGGCCCCGAGGGGAGGGGTAGGGAGGAAGAGAATAGTGGAAGAGGGGGTATTTAGGGGGCAATGGAAGTGTTCTGCATGATCTTGCAATGATGGATACAGGCCATGTTAAATTTCATGAAAAATTTATGAAAGTGTACAGTCTAAAATGTATACCATAATATAAACTGCTGACCATGGTTAGTAACTATGTTTCAATATTTGTATATCAGTTGTAACAAATGTACAATTCACGTGTAAAAAGGTTATTAATAGGGAAGGGGGGAAAGAGGGAGGATGTTGGGTATATGGGAGTCCTCTTTATTCTGTATGTAACTTTACTGTGACCTAAAACTTCTTTGAAGAAAAAAAAGAAAGTGAGACACTGGGGAATAAATGGAAGAAAATGCCACTATACATATAGGACAACAGTTATTACATTGATGAAAGGCAAAATGTCAAAAAAAATTTTTTT
>PVKH010012166.1:0-17406 GCA_004027955.1 Chaetophractus vellerosus | reverse complement strand
CTGTATTGAGATTTTAACTCCCAGGTACTATCTAGTGTAGAAACACAAAGAAAGATAGGATGCATATAGCATATTTATATATGTAATTAAACCAAAGCTTATTGAAGGAGGAAGACACAATTAATTGAGAAGGGCTAAGTGCCTCTAAACCCCCAAAAATTTCAGAGTGGTTCTACCAATAGAAGGCAGTGCAATAGGATGACCTTCAATAAACCCTGGTAATAGTTTCCAGGTTATGATCCCTCATTATACAGACAACACACTTCACTCTGGTTCAGTTGCCATCTTAAGAACTCACAAAGACTAAAATTACCTCATCTGAATTTATAACAGTCAAATTTTAAATTTCATAATTGTTGAGCTCAATCTTTTTCATCTTTAAAGTGATTCATTTGGATTATTGTTAATGGATTGAAGATGCAAACCTGAATGTGAACATTCATTTTAAAATTCCTATCTTTAAATTAAAAAAAATTTTCCCAAGTGTAAAACAAATCTATTTTTATTATTATAACCCTGCATTTCCCTATAATAGTACAGTCTTTTGCCAATGTAGTATTTAATATTGAGAACACTTTTGTAAGCAAATATTAACAAAGCAGAAAATTCTGGGAGTGCTAAAGGCTGAATAGTGAATAGTGAAAAATTTTTAGGGTATCTTGAGGAACATATATCAAATTAAAAATAATACAATTATAACCTATGCTCTAGTCTGCAAAAAATGGAGGGCAATGTCTTAGTTTCCTTGCCTGCTTAAGCAAATACCATGAAATGGGTTGATTAAACAATGGGAACATGTCCAAATTGAGGCATCATCAAATGATACATTCTCCCTGAAGACTATTGCATTCTGTGACTCGCTGCCATTAATCCTTGTCTCCTCTATCACATGACAAGGCACATGGCTGTATCTCCTGTTTTTGCCTTCTCTTCCATATTCCTTTTTAGCTTCTTGTTTCCTGTGGCTTTCTCTCTGTGTGTGAATTTCATTCCCTATTTAAACAAAATTAGTGTTAAGACCCATCCTGATTGAGGTGGGTCACATTTTACCTGAAGTAGCCTCAGCAAAAGGTCCTACATACAATGGGTACACACTCACGGGAATAGATTCAGTTTAAGAACATGTTTTTTTTTTCTGTGGTACATACAGCTTCAAACCACCAAAAGGCTATATAGGGTGGAAACTAAGTGGGTTCCATTTACTGGATAAGGGAAAATTTGGAGCAATGGAGAATTTTTGTAAGACCATAGATTTTCACTTAGAATAAGTATTAATACACAAGAAATAAAGGACCACAAAAATGAAAAATTCATATTGGCATGTGCTTTATTTTTTTTATTTTTTATTTTTTAAAGATTTATTTATTTTATTACATAGCTCCCCTTCCCCCCACTGCGGCGATGCGCTGAGAGTGGTCACTGCGCAGGCGCGGCTTTCCCCGCTTGTGGGTGGTCTCTGCGTCCGTTCACGGCCGGCTTTCAGTTCGCGGGTGGCTGGCTGCGCTCCATCCGTGGGCAACCTGCCCTGCCCATAGTGGCTCTTGCCATGTCCATGGCAGCTTCTTGCCCTGCCCACAGCGGCTCCAGCCCACCCATGGTGGCTTGCCATTCTCAAGGCGGTCTGCCCGCTAGGAGAGGTCCCTGGGACTCGAACCCAGGGCCTCCCATGTGGTATGCCGGCGCCCTATCCACTGGGCTATCGAGCCGGCCCCAGCATGTGCTTTAAACTGTGGATAAATTCCTACCTCTTTTGGATGTGGCCTAATGGATTCTTGCAAGAACTGGTAATTTTGACCAATTCATGGTTCTACATGAGGCCAGCATTCACCGATCCCCTACCTCTGTGCTCTGTGGCTCAACCCACACCTGCAGGACTCAGATCTGGGCATGTGTGACTATTTCAGAGGGCCCAAGGGAATCAATCTGCTATTTCTCATACTTGATGAAAGGATGAAAAATGGGGATAGACCTAGATGAGTGAAGTAATGGAACAAGCTATAATAACTGTTTTAATTAACCACTGGTTAGTGATATGTGATATTAAAGAAATTCTTGTTCTTGTACAAGTCTTACAGATGACTCTGTGTGGTACCATGGGAGATTTGAAATCTTGATAAAGTGGTCAGTCAGATCCACTTGGTACCTGAATGGATAGACTGCTTATAATGTATCAATATTTATAATTAACAATGGAATTTCATGAACAAGACAGATTCCTGGGCCAACCTGGTAGAATATCAAACCTTTCTCTTGTTTGTCAGAGACTGTGAAATTCCAGGGAAGAATTCCTTGTGCCATTACAACAATCCAATTTTATCTCAGGACTACGTACTGCTATCCAAATATTTGCCCTTTTTAAATTCACTTTATTGTCACCTGAACAAGGTCACCCCTTGTGTCTGTCTAATTGGACAGAAACTTTCAATCTCTTAGCACAATCTCTAGCAATTTCAATATATGAAGGAAAGTTTCCAAAGCTGCTAGCATTGGCACTTTACCAATACATTTGGAACACTGAAAACCTTAATAACTATGCTAAACCTATGCTGCCTGTGCTCAGCAGGTGGAACAACAAAGCTCCTCTGTTTGCAACATGGTTTACTGAATATTTGAAGCCCACTGTTGAGACTTACTGTTCAGGAAAAAAAGATTCCTTTCAAAATATTACTGCTCATTGACAAGGCACCTGGCTACTCAAGAGCTGAACAAGACAAATGTTGTTTTCATGCCTGCTAACACAACAACCATTCTCAGCCCATTGAGCTAAGAGTCTTTTTTTTTTAACTCCAAGAGTCATTTTGAATTTCAAGTCTTATTATTTAAAAAAGACATTTCATAAGTCTATAGCTGCCATCCTCTGATGGCTCTGGGAAAAGTAAATTGAAAACATGGAAAGGACTCACCATTGTAGATACCTTGAAGAACATTTGTGATTCATGGGAGATCAAAATATCAACATTAAGAGGAATTTGGAAGAAGTTAATTCCAACCCTCACTGATGACTTTGAGGGGTTTATGACTTTAGTGAAGGAAGCACTTGCAGATGTGGTTGAGATAGCAAGAGAATTTTTGCAATGTCATAATACTTTAATGGATGTTAAGTTGCTTCTTATGGATAAGCAAACAAAGTGGTTTCTTGAGATGGAATGTACTCCTGGTGTTGATGTTGTGAACATTGTGTTGATGTGAATATTGTCGAAATGACAAGAAAGGATACAGAATATTACATAAACTTAGCTGATAAAGCAGTGGCAAGGTTTGATAATATTAATTCCAATTATGAAAGAAGTTATCAAACAGCATCACATGCTACAGAGAAATATTTCATGCAGGAAGAGTCAATCAGTGTGGCAAACTTCAGTTTTGTCTTATTTTAAGAAACAGCCACAGCCACCCTAACCTTCAGCAACCATCACCCTGATCAGTCAGCAGCCATCAACATCAAGGCAAGACCCTCCACCAGCTAAAAGATAACAACTCGCTGAAGACTCTGATGATGGTGAGCAGTTTTTAGCAATAAAGTATTTTCAAATTAAGGTATGTACATTGGTTTTTCAGACATAACACTATTGCACACATAATAGACTACAATATAGTATAACCATAACATTTATATGCACTAGGCAACCAAAAAATCACATGACTCAATTTATTGCAGTATTTGCTTTATGGTGGTGGTTTGGACCTGAACTCACAATATCGCCAAAGTATGCCTGCATTTATTATAATAAGGGAATGCTATTTTCTTTGAATTTCACAAAGTATTTTTCTTACAGCTAAACAAATTTTGCCCTACTATGCAGAATGTTGTTATAAATTTTATTTTCTTTAGATAATCTAAGATACTGACACTACTATATATAAGGAAATATTTGAATTCCCACTGAACATTCTGTAAACCCATTAATCCTAATCAAACATTAGCTACAAAGCATAAAGTGATATTTCCAGATAATTTTGTGGTAGCCAGAAAAAGATTCCTGCACCAGCAATTGACATAATGAAGTAAAACAAAATTTTATGAACATCAATTAAATGTAATTATTGTAAAATTTTTAAAAATTTCATTTTTATGTTATCACAAACCTAAGCTGACCTAAAATATTTGCAATAATCGAATACATACATCCTCAATCTTAAAAGAAATATGACTGAAACATTGTGAATTTAAGATTTGTTGTGTTTTAAAAGACAAAATTCCATGCAAAGCATGCAGTAAGTTGTATTTGAGATAGCTTTTTAAAATGAGAAAAAAAAAAACCTCAATTTCAGGTCAAATAAATACCAAAGTTTATAAATGCCTTTGCAAATCTATGAATTTATGGCATCATAAGATTCATAAAATTGTTCTTTTCTTCTGAAAATTTTACTGCTTTTGTTATGATTCACTAAGATGTAAGGCTGAAATTATGAGAAGAGTATTTTCCTAATGCTTCACTGAGTTAACCCTGCCTTGTCCTGCCCCCATCTAAAATCCTGAGAACTTATTGTTTGAAAGCTCAGAATAGACACATGCCCAATTGAGTCCTTGGAATGAGTCTGTGTTTGAGAGATGAGGTCCACCAAGGCATGGATGTAAGGATGTGATGTTGTCAGCTTGTCTCCCTCCAGGCACAAAATTTTCATGTCACCTGTTGAAGCAGAAGATCATACCTTGGAGCTGATAAAAAGGGAGCTATCAAAAGGAAAATAGAATTTACCTAATTCCTGGAAAATGCAGAATAGAAACAGTTGGGTTCCAACTTTTCCATGTGTGACTGTATTTTCCTAGAACACATAGGCCTAAGTAGGTGTTTTGTTTTTTGTTTTAAAAGAAGCTTTAGATTATATAAATGCTACATTGAAAATATAGGGGATTCCCATATACCTACCCCCTTCCCCTCCTGCACTTTTTTCTTATTAACATCATCTTTCATTAGTGTGGTACATTTGTTACAATTGATGAATGCATGTTGAAGTATTGCTACAAACCATGATCTATAGTTTACATTATAGTTTACACTTTGCACCACACAATTTTATAGGTTTTGACAAAATGTATAATGGACTGTATCCATCATTGCAATATCATGCAGGACAATTCCAATGTCCCCAAAATGCCCCCTATTACACCAATTCTTCCCTCTCCCTCCCCTCAGAACCTCTGGTGACCACTGTTTTTATATCAATATTACTAGTACTTCCATTACTATAATAATAATAAGTCTACAATAGTCCATAGTTGCACTTTCCCCATATGTTTGTTCATTCCTCAATCTTGAGGATTTTAGGATGGTGATGCTCACTCTGCTTCTGATTGAGAGGGGACTTAGATCCCATGGGGTAGATGGATGGAACTGTCTTGCTTGCAACTACAGATACTCTCTGTATTTTGGGATGGGTGTTGTACATCATCATCTGTTTGTTAGTTGTCCTGGGCAAGTCTGTTGAACTGGAGGGTAGTTGTTGGCTGCAACTCTGCTGAGATTCAGGGCTCAATGGGCATATGAACAGCCAGAAGATTTAAGTCTCTTAGACTTACATTTAGCAGGTGTAATGGTAATTATAGGTTTAAATAAAAAGGGCATAAGAACCATGGGCAGGAAAATTAGAAATGAGTCCAACTCTGATACACTGAGGGGTAGGTATATATTCCAAGGTAAGGCCTACTGACAAGGCACCAAATACCTGGAGTTTTCTTCCCTGCCTATAGTGTCCAGATGTCTCTAGAGCCCTCAGGAGCACCCCTTCTTGAGGCACTGTTTCTGAGTAGGTTTTATGGTCACTGTCATTGTCAACAAAACAGAATTTTAAAATAATACTATGTTCTAAATAAGTAGAATACTATGTAAGATTTCCCAGTGTATCCCTGCTGATTCAAGAGCTTTCTCATGTCCTTCACATTTTTTTCTTCAGTGGATCTTGGTTTTTCAGGACTGAGCCAGACTGTTCTGTGTGGAGATTGCTAGTTCGTTATGCCACCCTCCTCACACTCTTCCTCCTCTGGCTCCATCATGAAAAACACAAGAACATTCAATCCCAGTCACAGCTGCCTCCTTTGTATCCCCATCTGCATTACCTCTGTTGTCTGCAGTTCATCATCCATTGTATCTTTCAGCCCACATGAGGTATCAGAAATTCCAAATATTCAAAGTAGCTTCAACATTTTCAGTATGTATATTGGAGTTTTATAATGGTTCATGACCAGAAAAGGTTCAACACCTCCACACACAGACAGTGGTCCATCCCATTTGAGAGACTTAAGAAAATGTCCCAGGGCCAGCTGTAGCCTAGTGGATAGGGCACTGGTACACCACATGGGAGGCCCTGGGTTTGGTTCCTGGGGACCTCTCCAGGCAGGCAGACCACCTTGAGGGGGCAAGCCACCGTGGGCAGGGCAAAAAAGCCACCAAGGGCAGGGCAAAGCTGCCAAGGGCAGGGCAAGTCACCTGCAAACGGAGCCAAGCTGCCTGCAAAAAATGGAGCCAAGCCACCCGCAAAATGGAACAGAGTTGCCCATGAGTGGGCAAGCCTCCTGCATGGGGGGGGGGTGTGACTCAGCACATCACCACAACAGGGGGAGACAAAAAAAAAAAGCAGGCATAGAAGAGCACACACACACACACAATGAACACACAGCAAGAGCAAGCAGAAAGGAGGGGATATGTAACAACAACAACAACAACAAAATAGAAAATGTCCCCTTATTTAGACCTGCTTTGATGCAGGGCTCTTCCCACCAGGTGATATAGCAGTGGGCAAGGGCACCTGACAGGGGAAGCAGAATACAGGCTGCATTTCACCTCACCCTCCTTACCTATTTGGCCATGACCATTTACAGAGGGCAGAAAGGACATGTCCATTCCATGGATAACTGAGGGCTGGGATATGCAACATCCTTCCCAAGATAGCTATCAGTCTCTTGCAGTGGTATGTTCTGCCACCCCAAGGACCTCAGTCTCCTCTGATATTTCTATACAGAAGGCTGTCTTATTTCACACATTCAGCATTAGAGCACCTATACCATGGCAATTGCCAAATTTCCTGCTTCTGTGTAACCTATCACTTACCTCTTTGTTATGAATGACCCTCAATTTAATCTTAACCCTATTTATGACTGCCAAATTTGTGGTTCTCCTGCTTCATCATGCACCATCTTATTTTAACATGATGAATTTTTCTTAAACTAAACTTATGACTATTTGTCCAGGACACCATCTCTTGGCCTTTTGGGATTCAGCCTGTTGTACCTCTCATGTGTCATCATTGGTCCTTGTTTTAGTCTGCTAAGTGCTGCTGAGAGCAATATACCAGAAATGGGTAGGCTTTTACAATGGGAATTTATTAGGTTAAAAACTTACAGTTCTGAGGTTGGGAAAATGTTCACATCCAAGCATCATCAGAGATGTTGTCTCACTGAAGTTTGGCTGCTGGAGCCCCTGGCCTCCTTCCATGTGGCCAGACACAATTGTGGCATCTGCCAGTCTGGGTCTCAGCTGCCTTCTCCAGTCCCACTTTCTCTCAGAGCTCAGATGTGGGTGATCAAGCACATGGCAGGGTACAAGGCCAGTCTGCTCAAATCCCTCTTTCCTCTGGGCCTCAGTGATAGTTCTGCTTCAGGCTGCTCCATATGTGACTTTTCTTTCTCCTGTTTTCCTTTCTGAGCTCCTGGGTTCCTTTTCTCCATCTTTGTGGCTTTTTCTCTGTGCCTGTGGCTTTTTAGTTCTCTGGTAAGACCCACCCTGTGTTCCATAATTTAATCAAAATATCCCTTAACTGACCCTAATCATAAGGTCCCATCTACAATGGGTTTATAGGCACAGGAATAGGTTTGCTTTAAGACCAGGATTTTCTGGGGTCCACAAAACTCAAACCCACACAGTCCTGTAGCACAGGTTCATCATTTGACCTGTGTCTTGACCCCACCCCTTAATCTACTATTGTCTCTGATTACACTTCCTCCTGCTATCTCCAACTCAGTAAGCTCCAGCAGCAGCAGCCATCATTATGAGTTCAATGCTCAGTCCAGATGGCTTTCTTAGATCTCCATGTTGCTTGCTCTCTTGGAAGAAAAATTAACTCCTTTTCCTTAAACTTCCTGTAGTAGCACCTAGACCACACTCTTCTGGTTTTCATCCTTTTTCTCTTGCCTTTATTCATGAAGTCTTTCAGTGAGGTATTCTAAGTTTAACTAATGCCATTTTTCAAGGCTTTGTCTGTGGCTCTTTTTGTCCCCATCATTGTATATCATCTCCCAACAATATTCTCCCTGCTCAGGATGAAGTTATATGCTAGCTCTTCCCATCTCGCCCACCCAGAACTTCTCTGAGTCTACCCAATATGTGCTTTGCCTAATAAACATCTCTCAAATTCAGCAAATTTTAAATTAAATACATTTATCTCCCTCATGAAAGAATGATAGCTAATATATTTCCCTCTTTTTCATTTTGTTATCCAATACTTCTGTTGTCAGTTTCTGTGCAAATTAAAACAACAGCAATCATCCATTTTGCCCATGTATCTGCAATTTTGGGAGAGCCCTAGAATGGACTTATCTCTTGTCTATATGATATCAGCTGGGAAGTCTCCATTTTTTATTATAGAAGATGTGAGCATACAAAACAATTACGAATAACATGTAGAACTTCCATGCATCACCCCTCCACCCACATTTTGCATTGTTGTGGAATGTTTGTTACAGATTTTGAAAGAACATCATCAAAATATTACTGCTATATTATTTGTAGCTTACTATTGGTATATTTTTTTCCATAAACCCTCCTATTACTAACACCATGTGTTAGTATTGTACATTTGAAATAATTAATGAGAGAACACTCTCATATTTGTACTGGTAAGCACAGTCCATCATCCACTGCATGGGTCATTGTGTTATACAGTCCCATGCTGTATACAATCCATCCAAAGTGTACATTCAGTGGCTCTCATTTTCATCACAGAATTGTGCTGTCATCACATCAGTAAATTTTAGAACATTTTCCTTTGTCCAATAGAAAAATTCCCATTCCCCCATTATTGCCCATTAGCATTGATATAGTACCTTCTTTGATACTGATGTAAGAATATTACAATACTGCTATTAACTATAGTCCATAAGTTACATTACTTGTATTTTTCCCATGTATCACCATATTCTTACCACCATGTAATAATGACATGTATTTTAGTTCATAGAATATTATTATATTTGCACTAATAACTACAATCTTCATCCACCACTAAGTTCACTGTTATACAGTCCTGAGCTTATTCTCTAGCTTTCTTTCAATTGACTTTTATGTCCCTAGCTACCACTTTCAGCCACAATCACATTTATAAATCAACAGTGTTAGTTATACTCACTATAATGTGTTACCATCAACTCTATCATTTCTACACTTTTACAATCAAGCTAATAAATTCTATATACATTAATCATTTGTATTCTTTCTCAGCCTGCATCCTATCTCTCAGCATTCCATAATCTAGATTTTAACTTCATGTGTTTATAGTTCATATTAGTGGGACCACACAATATTTGTCTTTTTGTGTCTGGCTTATTTCACTCAGAACAATGTCTTCAAGGTTCATCTATATTGTCATATGTGTCCCAATTTCATTTCTTTTTACAGCAGCATAGTATTTCATTACATGTATATAACACATTTTGTTTATCCTTTCAACAGTTGACACCTGAGTTGTTTCCATCTTTTGGCAATTGTGAATAATGCTTTTATAAACACCATGTGCAAATGTCTGTACATGTCTTCTGTTTTCAATTTTTCTGGATATATACCTAAAAGAGAGATTGCTGGATCATATGGCAGTTCTATACTTAGCTTCTGGAGGAAAAGCAAAATGGTCTTCCCCAGAGGCTGCACCATTTTACACTTCCTCTAAGAGTGAAGGAGTGTTCCTATTTCTCTATCTTCTCCAGCATTTGTAGTTTTTGTTTTTTTAAATAATTGCTATTCCATGAGGTGTGAATGATATCTCACTGTAGTTTTTTAACAGATCAATTTTATTCATACATATTAATAAAGCATAAATCCATGCAAAATGTACAATCAGTAGTATTCAGTATAATCACATAGTTGTGCATTCATCACTTCAATTATTTTTAGAGCATTTTTGTTATTCAAAAATTATAATAATAACAAAACAAACAAAAAACTCATCACCTATCAATCTCTCCATGCTTCCCCTGTCATACATAGTTGCAATTCTGTTTCCATCTCACTAATTCATTTATATTTATGTTTTGTAAAAACAGTCTTATATATGCAATATAACCCATATTAGTATTTTACATGAGTTTTTACTATGTTATACAGTCTCATGTTAAATCTTTTGGCTTTCCTTCTAGCAATATGCATGACTTTAGTGTAAGAACCCAATTCCTGAAAGACACAAGTTGGTGCAGCTGCAAGACCAAAGAACACACCTGGTACTTAGGAATAAGCTTTATTGGGACTTACAGACAGGAGAGGCTCTCTGATGGCAGCATTTCAGAGAATGAAGACAGTGTTCCTCAAAGAGATGAGAAAATGAAGAGTGATATATAAAGGGTTTCAGAACAAGGACATTCCACAGGGGATGAGACCAGAGTTACTGCCAGAGTAATGTGAAGTGTACACATGAGGTCTGGCTGATGTTTTCACTATGCTCATAGGAAGGATGTTTACCAAGGACATTTACTGCTTTAGGAAGATCATAGTTTATGATACCATCTATGCATTATCTCCCTTCTGGGGAGGGCTGTTAACTTTTAACTTATGTCTAGGTCATGCAGGTGGCTATGTGCTGAGACTTGGGTGGGGCTGAGTCCCCACACCTTAGACTAACCCTTTCAACCACTGTCATACTCATATGATAGCTCTGATCATAATGAAATGAAGCTAGAAATGAATAATGGATGGAAAAAGGGAAAATCCATAAATATATGGAGATTAAACAGCACACTTAAATAATCAGTGGGTCAAAGATGAAATTTCAAGAGAATTCAGTAAACATCTTGAGATGAATGAAAATGAGAAGATAACATTTAAAAACCTATGGAACACTGCAAAGGTAGGGCTGAGAGGGAAATGGATAGCCCTCAATGATTACAGTAAAAAAGAAGAAAGAGCCAAAATTGAAGATCTAATTGCACCCTTGGAGAAATTAGCAAAAGAACAGCAAACTAATCTCAAATCAAGCCGAGGGAAAGAAATAGTAAAGATCAGAGCAGACAAAAATGAAATCAAGAACAGAAAAAAAAAAAAAAACAACAATAGAGAGAATCAACAAAACCAAAAGTTGGTTCTTTGAGATCAACAAAATCAACAAACTCTTATTTAGACTGACAAAGAAAAAGAGAAGATGCAAATAAATAAAATCAGAAATGAGAGGGGAGTCATTATCACTGACCCTGTAGAAATGAGAGATCATAAGAGGATACTATGAACAACTGTATTCCAAAAAACTAGACAATGTAGATGAGATGGACAAATTCCTAGAAAGATAGGAACAACCTACACTGACCCTAGGAGAAAGAGAAGACTCCAACAAAGCAATCACAAGTGAAGAGATTGAAACAGTCATCAAAAACCTTCCAAAAAGAGCTATGGACTAGAGTGGACTTGCTGGTGTCCTGTTATAAACTTGTTGTGATTCACGCAATGGAAGAAATTACAAAATTATGTGGAGCCAGTGGCCAATGGACGCTTTGGGGGCAGGGAGAGGGAAGGGCAGTTGTAATACGGGGGCTTTTTTGGGACTTGGGAATTGTCCTGGGTGATGTTGCAATGATGGATACAGGCCATTTTATATCATCATATATCATGCAGAACTGTGTGGGAGAGAGTGTGGTCTTCAGTCTGAGCTGTGGTCCATGCTTAGTGGCAAAGCCCCAAAATGTGTATATCTATTGCAGGTGATGTGCCACACTGATGAATGATGTATATGTGGGAGTTTGTGGGAGGTGTGGGAAGTAGGGCATATGGGTACCCCTAAAATTTTTGTGTAACATTTGTGTAATCGATGTATACTAAAAAAAAAAAGTATAAATTAAAAAAAAATTAATTAACAAAACAAAACAAAACAAAACAAAACAAAACCTTCCAAAGATGAAAGCCCAGGACCAGATGGTTTCACAGGTGAATTTTACCAATCATTCAAAGAGGACCTAATACCAATCTTGCTCAAACTCTTCCAAAAAATTGAACAGGAAAGACTACTACCAAACTCATTCTATGAAGCTAGCATCACATTAATAGCAAAATCAGATGAAGATATTACAAAAAAGGAAAATTACAGACCAATATCCCTAATGAATATAGATGCAAAAACCCTCAACAAAATACTTGCAAACTGAATCCAAAAGGTCCATGATCAAGTAGGTTTTATCCCAGGTATGCAAAGGTAGATCAACACAAGAAAATAAATTACTGTAATAAACCACATTGATGAATTGAAGGAGAAAAATCACATGATCCTCTTGATTGATGCAGAAAAGGCATTTGACAAAATACAGCATACTTTCCTGATAAATCTGTCCAAAAGATAGGAATAGAAGGAATGTTTTTCAATATGATAAAGTGCATATATGAAAAACTTACAGCTAGCATTGCATTCAGTCACCTGTGAAAGACTGAATGCTTTCCCACTGAGATCAGGAACAAGACAAAGATGCCCACTGTTACCATTGTTATTAAATATTGTGCTAAGCTCTAGCTAGAGCAATTAGAATAGGTAAATAAATACGAGAAACCCAAAATTTTCACCTTTCAGTGATGATATGATCCTATATCTAGAAAATCCTGAAAAATCCACAGCAGACATACTAGAACTCATAGACAACTTCAGTAAAGTGGTGTGATATCAGATTAATATACAAAATCAACAGCATTTCATTACACTACTGATGTCCAAAATGAGGAGGAAATCAGGGAAAAAATCCAGTTACAATAGCAAGTAAAATAATAAAATATTTACAAATAAACAACCAATGACATAAAGGATATATATTCAGAAAACTACAAAACATTTCTAAAAGAAACCAAAGAAGACTTAAATGAATGGTAGGACATTCTGTGTTCATGTATTGGAAGACTAAATATCATTAATATGTCAACTCTAACCAAATTGACTTACAGGTTCAACTCAATCCTAATAAAAATCCCAATAGCCTTTTTTGCAGAAATGGAAAAGCCAATTGTCGACTTTATTTGGGAGGGCAAGGGGCTCCAAATAGCCAAAAATGTCTTTAAAAAGAAGAATGAAGTTAAAGGACTCTTGTTTTCTGACTTTAAAGCATATTACTTAGCTACATTGATAAATATAGCATGGCACTGGAATAAAGACAGATAGATTGACCAACGGAACTGAATGAAGAACTCAGAATTAGACCCTCACATCTACAATCAGGTGATTTTTGACAAGGTGGCCAAGTCCTCCCAGAGTGGGGGCCAGAACTGTCTATTCAACAAATGGTGCTTGGAGAAATGGATAGCCATATCCAAAAGAAAGAAAGAGGACCCATATCTCACACCTTATGCAAAAATTAACTCAAACTGGATCAGGGACCTAAATATAAAAGTGACAACAATAAAACTCCTCAAAGAAAATGTAGGAACATTGAAGAACTTGTAGTAGGCAGTACTTTCTTAAACCTTTCATCGAAAGCATGAGCAACAAAGGAAAAATAGATAAATGGGATCTCCTCAAAATTAAAAACTTTTGCACCTCAAAGAGCTTTGTCAAAAGGATGAAAAGGCTGCCAACTCAATGGGAGAAAATATTTGGCAATGACATATCTGATAAGGGTTTAATATCCATAATACAGAAAGATATCATAAAACTCAACCATAAAAAGACAAGCTACCTGATTCAAAAATGGGCAAAAGACTTGAAAAGTCAATTGTCCAAAGAAGAAATACAATTGGCAAAGATCTACATGAAAAAAATGTTCAACATTACTAGCAATTAGGGAAATGCAAATCAAAACTACAAGATATCATTTTATACCTATTAGACTGGCCACTATTAAAAAGTTGGAAAACTGTAAATGTTGGAGAGGTTGTGAAGAGACTGGAACATTTATTCACTGTTGGTAGGAATGTAAAACATAGAATGGTACAGCCACTGTTGAGGACTGTTTGGCAGTTCCTAAGGAAGTTGAATATAGACTTGCCATGTGATCAGGCAACATCTGTCTTCTAGCTCACTGATCACTCTTCTGTCTCTTCAGATCTGCTGTCTTATGACTCCAGTGTGTTTTAATTTCATTTATTGTTCCTTCCATTCCCATAAGATTTATTACTTTCCTTTGCATGTTTTCAAATTCTTCCTTGAACTTTCCCAGTATCTTCTTAATATCCTTAATATCTTTAGCCATCTTATTGAATTTATTAAGGTGATTTGTTTGAACATCCTTGATTAGTTGGCTCAAATCCTTATGTTATCTGGAGATTTGATGTGTTCCTTTGACTGGGCCATATTCTCCTGTTTCTTATTATGGTTTGCAATTATTTGCTAGTATCTCAGCATCTGGTTTTCTTGATGTATTTATTCTTTGCTCAATTTCTCTCCTTAACCTAGGGCTTTCTTTCTTTTTTCTTCAGATGTAGGTTCTAGTTTATTTGACTTTTGATCTTCCATAAATCATAAAACTTAACTGGATTCTAAGTCCCTCATTTTAAAATGAAAGATTATAATATAATATGGAAGCCTATAGCCCAGGAGCAATCTCCTCAGCTTACATCTCACATTTAGCTATGATAATTTTGAGGTAATGGAGATTGAATCTGGGACCTTGTATGTGGGCACTCAACCACTGAGCCATATTGGATCCCCTGAGTTGGTTTCCTCATTTGTTTTGTTTGTTGTTGGTGGTGTTTTTTAATATGAGATGATATCTCTTTATAGTATTTTTTTCTCTTTTCATTTTTTATTTTTTAAGATACTTAGATTACATAAATGTTACAGAGAATATATAGGGGATTCCCATATGCCCTGCTCCCCACACCTCCCACATTATCCCACATTAGCAACATCTTTCATTAGTGTCGTACATTCATTGCAATTGATAAACACATTTTGGAGCATTGCCACTAAGCATGGATTATAGTTTAAATTGTAGTTTACACTCCCTCCCACTCAATTCTGTAGGTTATGGCAAGATTCATAATGGTCTGTATCTGTCATTGTAATGTCATTCAGGATGATTTCCAAGTGCCGAAAATGCCCCTGCATTACACCTGCCCCTCTCTCTCTCTACCCTCAGAGCCTCCAGTGGCCACTGCTTCCACATAATGATATTTCTTCCATTGCTAGAATCACAATAAGTCTATAGTAGAATACCAGTAAGTCTACTTTAGTCCACAGTCCATTCTCCAATCCTAAGGATTCTGGAATAGTGATGCAGGGCTTTCTTGTTGCTTGGCTTTGAACTAAAGTTCCTCTTTCACACTTACCTCAACTTACTTTGCAACTTTATAATAGCTCAATTTAACAAATCTGATTTTTTCAGCCCCTACTCATTTGATTCTTGTCCTGAATATAGGGTTCGATTTTTGAAACTGCACTATTTGTGCACTTATTCCACCCCAGGAGAAAAGCTTCATTTCCCCTGTTCCTACACCAGGGGTATTAATCTGTTCTGTCTGTTTTTCATTTGCCTCTATTTAACACTCCTTTCATTTACACTAATGCTATTACCTGGAGGACTAGTTTTGGTAGGGGGTTCCCTCCAGCAACAACCTTCCAAGATCAGATTTCCTGGCCAAAGCAGGCCTAGGGATCCATGAAGGGGATGTAGATCATTTACAATGTTTTTTGAGGAGGAGGCCCTAAAGGCTGCACAACTTCTCTTTGACCATTCCACAAATCCATGCTTACCTCACATACCCAGCAGATGGCACTCTTCAGCCAGCTGTTACCTGTAGCCCTAAAGTAATGCTACAACTTTAATTATCAGCCAACTTAGCCCCAGTTGGAGACATGGTTGAGACTGAGGCTGCAAGCCATGCAAGGATGAAACTGTTGCATAGATCCCAGACCCTGTGATCTGCAATCTCTAATCATCTGCCATATCCTGTGCTGGACCTTACACTCCCTTTTCTTGGGAAAGAGTTGCCCTTCAATCTGCTCTTTCCCATTGTTCTAAGAGGACAATATTTCTACAAATTAACTGCAGTCTCTCACCTGCCAGAGATGGGGTTGAGACAGAAACTGCCAATTTCCTTCTGAGCTGATTGGGTTGAAAGTATCTGCAGTTTCTGTAAGAAACCTATTAAGCACAACTCATCTTTCCTCCCTACCAGTGATAGGGTTGGAGCAGAGGGGCAAGCAGGTAACTGGACCATGCAGGTTGAAACTGCCCATGTAGCCCCACCAAAACAATGAAGCTCTCCTCTCCTGTTGTGGGTGGGGTTGGAGCTGAGGGTGCAGTTAGAACTCTAAGCCATGCATGCTGACACTGTGTTGCCCCAGAAGCTAATGAAGCTATATCCACTTTTCTCACCTGCCAAGAGTGGGTTGGAGCTGAGGAAAGGTGATACTCTAAGCCAGGCAGGATGAAACTATCTGCAGTTGCCCAGAGAGACTGATGAATCTCCGTTCACCTCCCTCACCACCTGGGGCAGGATTGGAGTCCAGGCTGTGGGCAGTAATTTGACCTCAGTGGAATGAAGTCAATTCCTACCATCCAGGAAGTCACTGTGATTTTTCAATCAGTCCTGCTTCCACTCCTGCCAGGGATGGAGTTAAAATGGTGGCTGCCAGCTTCTTTCTGAATTGGATAGGTTTAAACTTAAGCTGTACTTAGAAGTAGAATCCAGGTAGCCAACTTTTCTAATCAATAGCTATAGTTAGTGCTTGGCCATTTCCTCCTCCCCTGATTTTGGGAAATGGAACTTCCAATTCCAGGTAGGTTGTGGCTCAGGAGGCCTCTTGTGATGCCACTGGGGGATGGGCACTTGCCTCCACACTATGAAGGGATCTACTAACAAATCTTTACCACAGATGGCCAGTTTCTTCCCTCCATTCTTCCCTGGGTGGTGTGTGGTATTCTTTGGTTCTCTGTAGTCCCCAAACAGGTGATTTAGGTAGATATTGGATGATTTCTAACTGCCCTGTAGGACAAACTGATTCTTTTTTTAAAAAACAATTTATTGAAGTATATCATTCATACATGAACATACATAAACTATAGGTGTTCAGTAAACATTGTGAACTTACAACAAACATGCATAACATCATACAGGGCTCCCACACATCACCCCACCACAAACACCCTGCATTGTTGTGAAACATTTGTTAACAAATCATGAAAGAGCATCATCAAAGTATTACTACTAACTATAGTCTGTATCTTCCTCCCCTATACATTTTTTAAGGATTTATTTATTTATATATTTACTTTAATCCATTTTTACCCCCCCCCCC